>JAXGGA010011920.1:0-40653 GCA_038373865.1 Uloborus plumipes | reverse complement strand
ATGTCAAATTTTACAGATAAACATTGATTTTTTAAGACACTTTTTACAGGTTCTTATTGTGTAATTTTTAACCAGATTTGAAATGGAACCTCGCTAAGCATGCCACTATTCTTCTGTTAAAATTGTACTGGAATTTTTTTGCTCGTGTAGCACGAAATCGGTGTTAGTATACTGCGTCGGTCTGCGGGTTAAAGGGATGATAACATTTCCGCTTGTTATATTTGATGAAACTCAGCTGTAAAACTGTACAGGTGGGGGTTGTGGTGTGACGGCAGTATTTTAGTGTAAAAATCACTCAACGACCATTTTTTACAGTGGATGTTTCACACCGTTTCCTTTACACAAAAGTTGCATTGCTCAGCTTTACGCAGACGGCTACATGTTGGTCTTTCATTCCAGAGCTATTCATTTCCATTTTCTCCTTCTGCTATCAATTAGTTCAAGTCTATCAATTCATTGTGAAGATTGGATTCGTCAAAGGGCAATTAATCCAATAACCAGCCACAGGTATCAGAGATGACAATTCAAAAATTTTGTGACTTCAAAAAATGAGATTCAATTATATTTAAAAAGGGGCTGTCGTATTGAAAAATATTTTTCACAGATAATGTGCATGTATGTTACTATATCATCACTAATTATTAAAAACTGAGCGTATCTATATTTCTATGTCATGCGTCTTTCTCTCGAACGCCAGTGAACTGGCCATCGAACCAGGTGTTGATAGATTCGTAATTTTTCAGCCTTCATTACGGTTAATTTACTGAATTCTACGATTTTAATTACTGGAGATATCAATTAAAAATATTATTTACAACTTTAAATTTAAAACTTTATAACTTTTTTTATAATTAAATTCATAACTTTAAAATTTGCACGTGCTCGAAAAGAAAAACCCTGTGTTAGGAAGTACACCTCTCACCTTCCTGACTTGCACGTACTCGTCGTCCTTGGAGTCCCTGCGGTGGTACTTGCCGAGGTACACCTGGAACTTGTCCGGCTCGATGGAGAGCGTGGTGCCGGCGAAGGTAAGGCAGTGGGCGGCCGTGAGCAGCCAGTGCTCGTTGAGCAGCGAGGCCCCGCACAGCAGGAACCAGCGCCCGTGGTCCGGCAGGTAACGGGCCAGTCCGGCCTGCCACGGCCACTGGCCGATGTCCGTCGCGTTGCCGTTCACGATGAACGGGGTGCGGGGGGAGTCCGAACGCCCGCAGACTGGAAAACAGATTATATGGATAAATAGTATCATTTTGTGTTGCACAAGATAAATAAGTGAAAAATTTATAAAGAAATCCTAGACCCTAATTGCTAACCTCTTATGAGGCAGTGGGAAGCAAAGGGATGTCAGTGCCAAAATTGAAAGTTTGGAGATATAGTTTGAGCTAGAGTAGGAAAATCTCTCCTCTGTTTCGGGGGACAAAAGATGGACCTAGTAGCCCTGGTAGGTCCTAAGATACAACGTGATTAAAAATATATATATACTAGGTGACCAGTGCGGAATTCCGCACAAAAAAAAAAAAAAAAAAACCTCTAAACTTAAAATTTAATACGACAATTTTTATTGGCTTCATTATCTGCCCGAAGTTGCAGCGTAGTGTCGAAATCTTTAAAGAAAAGTCCAGCGTAAGTTGGTGTAGTCCCTGCCGGAGATTGCAAGTTCCCGATCATATGGTACACTTGACCATGTAGTTTAAAACAATATGGACCTCTGCCAGGAATGTTAACTGAGTTCACTTTGACTGAAGCGAAGGCCAAAGCATTGTTGAATTGTCTAATATTGTCTAGGTAGTAGACACCTTCCTGTTAGTCTGCCTGTTGGTACCCCGTTCCTTGGCATTGTAAAATCTTGTACGTTTGCAGAACATCGCCATCAATTGCCGTCGTTCTGACAACTTTTCAAAGAGATCAAATACACGTTCACTTTTACAACTACTACAAAAGTGATACCCTATATTAAAATCAAATACCCAAGGCTACTACTCAACTAAATACTAACGTTATCGCAAAACTACCATAGTATTTTGAAACAATAAAAGTTACAATTAAGGTTTACCGAGCTAAGCCTTGGCTTGAAATGTCGCATTTAAAATTGATTTGAACAACAATGGTAACGATTTAACAGTTGAGCAAAAAATTTAACTTTTTCAAACTTCAATCGCTTATAAGTCGCTTAAATGTGGATTTTCGAGATTCTCGTTACGCAGCGCTAGCGGAGAAACGTTCTAAAGAATGCATTTTTTTTTAATCTTTCGAATGAAATCAAAATGGAGATGCTACGACAATTATTTCGCTAGATAGAGTAAATTTTGTGCCCAAAAATTGAAGTTCGAATAAAAAACGAACCCACAGTTTTTAGAGGGTGGGTCTAATTTTCGTCAATAGCCCGCGGGATAAGCTTCAAAATCATAAATTTTCATGCAATTCGATAAAGAAATTAGCGAGTTTCGACCGGGTATAGGATTCGGCTTAGAGAAATAATAGGGTGAGTTCTGGTAAGTGCATACCCTTTTTTTCAAAGTTCATGTTCTCAAGGATGCTGCTCTGTTGAAAAATCTCGTACACTCAAAAATTTTTTTTCGTTTTCTTTCCAGATCCTTTACTAAGATTTTCAAGCATATAATATGTCAAATAAACCATAAGCATAGGTTTTGTGACCTGGTTTATGACACCTATTCTAAGGTACGCACTTTCCCTACCTAGCGGGGTAAGTGCGTCCACCTTAAATTATGTGAATATGAACAGGAAAAAACTTCTGGCACACATTAAATATGTTAGGTAGTTGCCTTGGGATAATTCCTATAATACTAGAGATTAGCACTTGCTTGCATAGATGAAACACAATCAGTGATATCTCACGTGTCTTGCGAACAACTGTGATTTGAAGATTGAGAGTGTTGTGTATGTGATTCTTTCTCTGTCCTTTTAATAAGACCAAGTGAGCAAATGTAAGTTGTTTTTATTTAGTAATAATCACTTATAGTCTACATAGTTTATTTTAGTTTAATACATTAATCAGTCTGTGTTTAAGCCAGGGTTCGCACTTACCCCTTCTTAAATATAAGATGAGACATGTGCGTCCAATAACGTTGTTGTAAGTGCGTACCCCTGTGATTTTCTTTAATTCTATTTATATGGTAGATCGTTAGGTAACCTAAGTGAAGAATTCGTTTTTTTTTTCGAAAAAATACGGGTTTAAAATATTTTTCTTATTAGAATCAGCAGCAGTAAGAAAAAACACAAAATAAAGAGCAAAAAAAAAAAAAAAAAAGATCATGATGTGATACTTGTACTTTTTTTTTTCTTGTACATTGAAATAGTTTTTCACAAGGTGTTCTTAATTTTCTTAAATATAATTTATTCATTACTCCACCTTCGCTTTTTGAATCAGTTGGTTCCTTATTTAGTGTTTCACTTAATTTCATTGCTTCATTTCTCATTCTGGTTTAAATTAAGTATAGCTTATGATCGCTATTTTCAGCAAAAAATTTATTACCTGATATCTAAAAGCCAATATATTTCAGAGTTAATGAATAAAATTGAAATCTTATGCCGCATTCAATGTAAATATAAATACTTGAAGGAAATGACGTCGGATTTATAATCGGCTTATAAAAGAGTTATAAGCAAAATTAAAGGTGAATTACGAGAGTCACGTAATGGTACACACTTGCCTCATCATAATAGTACGCACTTGCTCCGCATAATAGTACGAATATGCCTCATGATAGTGGTACGCACTTACCCCATCATAATGGTACGCACTTACCCCCACCTTACTTTAAAGAAAGGGAAAGTGCGTATCGTCATATAAACAAATTTTATTTAGAGTATTTGCTCAAAATACCCCATGTATGTTATTAGTAGCTATTACTCAAAAGAAACAACTTGCATTTCTTGACTTCAATTGCTTGGTATGACTACAAGAGAAACTAAAACAAAACCTTCTCAATCTTTACTTTAGAGTTTTTTTGAAGACATTTAAGTTGTCTCTGCTTGTGTTTCGTCTATTGAATCCAGGCCTGAATTCTACCTATTGACATTATCATTAGACAGTTATCTAACACAGTCGATGTGTTGCAGAAGCCATTTCAGGACAGTGTTCATATAATTCCCAGTGGACGCACTTACCCCGTGGACGCACTTACCAGAACTCACCCTATATGGAGATAGTTCACTTACACCTCTTTGCTTTTTACTGTCTCATATCTGTTCTTTAGAGTCAGAGTAAGTTCGAACTTTCAGGTTATCACTGTATTGTATGTAAATCTTACTACAGTACTACTAGAAAAACTAGTTTTCACGGGTTTTATTCTTTTTTTTTTCAGTGTACTCTAAAAAATATTTAAGTTACTATGACACTAAAAAAGAAAAAGAACTGCGGTACTAGTAGAGAATCTCTTAAAACTGGACTCTCATAAAGGTTTTTGATCTAAAAAATTAATCGCAGTATTACTAGAATATTTCTATATAACTGGACTTCCATTAAGTTTTAGTAAAGGAGCAGATTTTTCTTAAGAAATGCTCCCATCTAACTCCATGGTAAATAAAAAATGTGACTCACTTGGGATACAGGTGGGTGGCCTTCCGCTCCATTGACCCTGTTCCTGGCACCTCCTAGTCCTGGAGCCTATGAGCTTGTAGTACCGGGACTCGCAGTCGTACATGGCTCGGACTCCCAGTCCGTGTACACCAGGGGGCAAAGAGACCGTTTCCGGGACGGGCGTCGTCGTGGCCGGACTCGGTGCGTTCTCCGGTAAGGGTGCTGCCAGTCCGGCTGGCAAGCGAGCCATTCTGAAAAGCACAATCATAATCATTCAAATGCTCCGTAGTCATACATTGAGTAACATACTTATATCCACCATTTTTGGAAAAATAATAACAAACACATAAAAGAGAGAGAAAGAAGAACAAAATTGCCTCTTTTGATTGACTTATTTTTTATTATTTCCAGCATTGACACACAAATCCATTGACACATAACAGTAAAACAGCAATGCAAAGACAATATCTGAAGCTGCACGGACAACATCTAAAAGTTTCTAAACTACTACATAAATAATATCAATAGCATAAAGTATTTTGAAAAGCCAGAGCGGGTAAAAAGATTTGCTACAGAAGAATTTCCTTTTCTTGGCAGCCCAATACATTTAAGAATGTATTCGGGGGGACAATTAATGTTCATTGCATATCGTGCAAGTTGAGAAAACTCCCCCCTGCCCCTCCCCCTGAACATAAGTGTCCTGTGCATAATCTTGATAAACATGACGATACAGACCAGAATCAATCAGGGTTCCATTCCTGCCGGCCATACATTAGTGGGGGCACAGATCATTCTTCAGTGCCTTGTTCCAATACAATCCTCTTCTTCGGACATTTTAAAATATCTAAATCGAAGCCCATATTGAAACCAACTGCAGCCTTAGCAAGTACGTCAGAAGTCTCATTTCCCTTTAGCTCAGTATGGGAAGGGAGATTTGACTTTTAAAACTATTTAACTACAACACTGTACAGGAGAGAATTTCCTTCCCTTTTATCCTCGGACTCATGTGTAAATTATAGGAATAGAGAGTCAGTAATCGTTTATTTGTGTTAAGAACATCTATGGTTTATCTACTGCTCTGTAAAAAAAATTGGAACATTTCTGGAAAATAATGGGCAGCTAGTAATATCGAAATAGTGTTGCTTCAAGTTATGAAATTGCTAAAAAATTGTGACTTGACAAAGCATAGGCGTTTACAGTCTTAGCTGACAAAGAAGACTCTGGTAATTTTACACAAAAAAAGAGAGGTGAGGAAGTTTGAAGAACGAAGTAGCTTGAGTACGTCAATTACCTCGTACCAACTAATCGGGAAGTGAGCACCGCAGATCTTTGAGCAGATGCGGTCTTCAGCGGAGGCAAATAAGTCACGAATCCATTGATGGGGATGGGTGGATCCTCGCAAGCGTCAACTGTAACAGAGAGGTGGGAAAAAATTAAGAGATTGGAATCGTTGTCAACTCATTAGTAGTAGGTTTCTGACCAAGGGTTAGGATTATATATCACACAATTTTATTAACAAAATGCATGTTTTTAAAAAAAAAACGTCGTAAACAATGCAAAATTTCATCCACATTACCCCATCCACACATTGATTTTGAGTCTCACCTTTGATGCATTGGGGTTTCGCTTCTGACCAGTTCCCACTGCCAGTACACGATATAGACTTGGCACCTCTCAGGTAATGAAGAGACAGACAGGAATACTCGATGGAAGACCCCACGTAATAGATGTCATCGATGGTGCCTACCGGAGTCGCCACGCCATTGGCTACAGGACCTGGATCCTCACAAATGGCTAGAAAAAATGAAGAGTCCTCGATTGCTAATAAGCTAGGATTAAGGAAAACATGTACATTAACGATGTACATACAAAGCTGTATGAGTACTAGACTAAAAAATACTGCAGTATTTGGGATTCCACAATTTTTTTTAAAGTAAAACTGAATTCGTTGTATGAGAAACTGTACTGTTTGATAGAAAACTTTTTGGTATGTCAGTTTTCTAGAGATTTGTTAATAGCACTGCAGCTATTCTTTTGTGTAGGAACCTTTATAAAAGTCAAGTTTATTATGTACTTCCTAGCATTACTGCATTTTTTTAGTGTAGTAAATGCACTTATTTGTAGGAGGTTACTGACCATTGTTTCAGTCACAAAGCTAGGCTTCAATTAGAGCTCGCACCAGGCTTGGAGTAATCGCCGATTACGTAATCGTAATCCGCGTAATCAATTATTTTTCTGTAATCGGAATCATAATCATAATTTGGAAATGGGACAACCGTAATCGTGTAATTGTAATTTTAATCACGTATTCTTTTTTTTTTTTTCAATAATCGTAATTCAGCCTCGTAATCGTGTAATTTTTTTTTTCTTTCAAAATATTTTCACACTTAAGTTAATCTTAGTTTAGGATTTATATTTTTACGCTCATATTATTTTTAATCATTAAGTATATAAAAGAAGGAAAAATTGCATATTTATAGATTTTTAACCTCTTCCCGGCTTTTCCCGAGCTGGACTCGGGCAAGCGAAATGTTCCATTCTGGCTCATCCCGAGTGTAGCTCGGGCACTGTGAAAATTAACACTGCAAATTTATTTTCCCGAATTATTTCACATGTCCCTTTCCCGAATTATTTCACATGTCCCTTTTATGGTTTCGGATGCTTTTATTTACTACTGTTGCTACTAGATAACATAACTACACAGTGTTTTGAGCTGTAGATTTAAGATCAGAGTATTCGCAAACTCCAAAACATAATGATTTCTGCCATACAAAAAGCCAACTTTACTGGTAAATACTCATTTATTACTCATTTATTTAAATAGATATTTTTACATTTATTTTTAGGAAATGTTGCATGCGAATGATGCTATTATGTTTAAAAAGATATGTATGTATGAAAATAAGCATAAAAAAATTGACATTTTTTGATCCGTAATCCCGAAATTACTCATTTATTTAAATAGATGTTTTTACATTTATTTGTAGGAAATGTTGCATGCGAATGATGCTATTATGTTTAAAAAGATATGCATGTATGAAAATAAGCATAAAAAAATTGACATTTTTTTGATCCGTAATCCCGAAATAAAATGAGCCTGGAAGGGGTTAAAGCATTTTTTAAAATATGTTAAATTTTACTTGAGAATTTTAAGAGAATTTTAGAGAGAATTTTTTCAGAACTTTATAACTCCAATATTGATTACATATAGACAATTTATAAATTGCCGGTATATATTTTTCGAAATAATAAATTTTTACTAAAATAAAAAATGGTTCACTTAATAGAATATAATAAAAAACTTGCGGTGCAATATTTTACATGCTTCGTTTTTCTTCCGCTTAACTAATACGGTGCACTGAAACTTGACCCCCCGCCCCTAACAAAAAATTCTGTATCCTCCTCTGTATATATATATATACAAGGTGTCCACTACAATCGTGGACCAATATCTAATTTCTAAACCGTTAGAGATAAGCATATAGTTTATCTAGGAAAAAATCTCCAAATTATGAAAGGAATTTTGGGTCTATTCAATGTTTTTCAAAAAATCAAATTTGAAAGAGTTACGAAATTTAAATTTTTATACAGCCCCCCAGTCCTATCAATCATATTTAGTAAAACATTCTTGACACTGTAACGTTTGAAACTAAAAAAAAATCACTCTTCTACGACAAAAATTGACCGAGTTATGACGTTTTGAAAAATCAAGATTTTACATTATTTCATGACGTCATCGAGAGATCGCTTAAGGGACCGTATGCGAAATCATTCAAAATCTTGATTTTTCGAAACGTCATAACTCGGTCAATTTTTGTCGTAGAACAGTGATTTTTTTTTAGTTTTAAACGTTACAGTGTCAAGAATGTTTTACTAAATATGATTGATAGGACTGGGAGGTTGTATAAAAATTTAAATTTCGTAACTCTTTCAAAATTTGATCTTTTGAAAAACATTGAATAGACCCAAAATTCCTTTCATAAATTGGAGATTTTTTCCTAAATAAACTATATGCTTATCTCTAACGGTTTAGAAATTAGCTATTGGTCCACGATTGGAGTGGGCACCCTGTATATATATATATATTAAGAGTAGCCCTTTAAAGCCCTGATGCACAACATGATTTAGAAAACATGTAATCTCACCTAGACTGCGGCTGTTAGGTTTCCGTACGCAAACGAAGCCCAATATGTCATCGCACTGCACGGATTGCGTTTTGAAGTCTGGATGGTTTAAGACAGCTGCCGAGCACATCCGGGTAAGGGTGAAGTTGTCCGTGGTATTTGGGGTTTCTGCATAATTTAAGGTAGTTGTGTCTGGTCCAGCCCATACAGAGCGCAAACCTGAACAAAGAATAATGAACGTTTTTTTTAGCACAGATATTGATTCATTGAAAAAAAAAAAGAGCTATTAATCTATTTGTGCCACCGCAATGGCTTTGTCACACCAATAGGGGTAACAAAAAAGACTGTCGCAGTACTATTGCTATGAGAACCACACTTGTATCCGTCTGATAACAAGACGCTTGACCTTGGAAGAATTTTTCTGTCTCAGGTGGAAGAAGATGAATTTTTACATTAGCATAAAATCAGTAACTATCGTATAACGCATTGACACAGAATACTTTCCATCCTAAAATCTATTTCAAGAAATGAATCGTTAAGTCTTTGTTCATCGGAATTTACCTTATCAGATCCATATTGTCACATTAAAGATTTATGTATTTCTTTATGACGTCACGATCTATTCGTTAAATCGCAAACATCTGGCGGAAGGTTACTTTTTTTTATTATAAAAATTGCCAGTGAGTGTTTGCAGTTTGCTATCAGTTAAAATACATTTTTGTGAACATCAAGAGAAACTGCTTTTTGATTTCAAAACGTAACTTTCGTTGATCCCTAAATTGTTTTACTTTAGTGACCATGCGTATCATATTCCACGTGTCTATATGAAGAAAACTAAAAATTTTAACCCTGAGAAGCAGAACATGAACCTTTAAGTACGTTTTTAACGATGTAAACAAGTGTATTGTTTAAAGTAATATGTGCATGAATATATAAAAATCATTATAAAATGCGACATGATTTTTGGTATTAAGGTTTTAATAAAGATTGAAAAATGAAACATTTTACTTAAACAGAAACATGTATCATGAAGTCATTTTATTAATGCGTTGCTGTGTGTCGTGATTATATAAAAAGAAAATCATTTTGAAAATGTCAATGATAACTTTTTAAAGAAAGCAAAATTCTCAGTATTGAATATAGGCCAGTATACATGAGTAGCGGTCATTAAGAAAGTTATCGTTATTATTATTATAGTGATTTAATTACTATACTGGGTGGTTTTGGTTTTAAGAAATCAGAGCTAATAATTTACAATTTAAAAAATCAAATCTCTCGTTCTCTCTTTTTTTTTTATTTTTGAAAAGGGGAGAGGGACTTTGACTTGCCCATTTAAAGATAAGTTTTACATCAAATTAACGTTGCAGAAAGTACAGCCAAAAAAAAAAAACTTATACAAATCTGGTTAAGTACTTGTAAATGGGCACCTTTGCTGTTCTGATAGTATTAATGAGTAAAAGTAGCTTGAAGTAAAATGGATTAAAGCATCAACGCTTATGACAAAGAGGTTATTTCAAATCGTTAGCTTTTTTATGGTACATTTTATTTTATTCTTCTCTTTCTATAAAAATATCACACCGCTTTAAAGGAATTATACTTCTAATAATGAGGTTTTATGACAAGTTTTGAGAGCTTTGGTCATGTTTACCAGCGAAATTAATTTTCAGAAAATGCTAAAACGAGTTTAGCAGTTTAATATTATATCCCTATCGAATGAGCTACAAAATAACTGGATTATGAACTAATTCGTTGCATATTCAGTAAGCAGAAAGTAGAAAACAATCACAGCAATAAACTTATCCGATTCTTAGTCTGTACTCGTAAATGCATCTTTCTTGTTCTGATAGTGACATTGAGGTGAAAGTAACTTGAAAGAAGAGGAATTGACTAATCAACGTTTGGACATCTTTGGCAACGTAATTGATTTTCAGAAAGCTCTAAGACGTTTCCAGTAGTTTTACATTACAACCCGACTTATGGAGTTAAAAAATAGCAAGAGTAACAACTAAGTAGTGGCATATTTTGTAAAAATAAACTTAGAAGAAAATTAGGGTTGGTTCGGGTAAGTGGGCCACCCCCCTTAAAACTGAAATGCGCATATGTTTTTTTTTTTCTTTTTTGTACTGATCATGTAAAATTGCTTCACAGTGATTGCTTTTGCATATATTTGGGTTTCATGGAACTTTTTTTTGGATCATATTATTTATGTCACTAAAATTTCAAACATTTTTTTTTTTTTTTTTTTTTTTGCGAGTTCAAGCAACATTTTTCAAAGAAGTGCTTCAATGTTAGTTTTTATTATTTTTTCTATGTTCATCAAGTTTTCTTGCAGAGTTTAACCTAAAGTACACATTGCAATAAAAAATTTCATGCAAAGTATTGTTAATAAGTACTTAAGGGGAGGGTCCCACTTACGCCGTGGTTTTCCTCTATTAGGGTAAGTGGGCCCCCTCATAATAATGATGATTTCAAAATGAAACGCAGTTTTGATGAAGCAATTTCTACGATGAAATGAAAGATAATTATGGGAGCCTAGAAGAAATTGATGGTTCAGCTACAAAAACTGCAAAAGCTGGTAACTATGTAGTTGTGAAACTTGCATTAAAGAAAATCATAAGGTATTATGAAGGTCTAATTTTAAAACATGAAATAAATGAAAAAAATACTGCAAAATTTGATTGGAAGAATAGAAATAGCTACGCTTTTTATTGGCTTGATGAAGGTGATGTTAAAATTATAGCTGAGGATGAAATGATAATGTCGCTCCCGCAGAAAACTTCAAATAGAAGCTACCATTAAGTGTTTCCGTTTTTTTTTTCAACCTATAATTTGTTTTCTATTTTACCAAAATTGATCTTAATGGACTCTATTATGTTTATTCAACACTAATTTATATGTGAAAGCAAAAAATATGCCTAACGGCTTTTAATGAATTTCACAGACACAATTGTTTTGCATTCCGCTTTATAATTTTCTGTCATACACATTTAATGTAAGTACATACACATTTAATGTAACTTTTTTTTATTTATTTTGAATTTTAATTATTTTTTTTTTAGTTTTATTTATTTATTTATTTATTTATTTATTTATTATCGTTAAAAATCCTTGCGATTGTATAATAGAAACAAAAATAATAGACTTCCCTTTCTTTCTTATTAAATGTAAAATGTTGATATCGCTTAAAAAAATATTCTTCTAGTAATTATATTTAGAGCAAGTTAGCGTGCTTTAAGTCATATTTAGGAACAAATTTGATTTTCAAAAAACGCTAAGACATTTTCATTACCTTTACATTACAGCCCGCTTTACGGAGTTACAAAATAATTATAGTAATAGCTAGGCAGATAGGTAGTTGCATATTTAGTAACAAGAAAATTAGAAAAACATCGTAACAATTAACTTGTAGAAGTCTGGTTAAGTACTTGTAAATGCGTCTTTCCTGCTCAAAGAGTAATAATGAGGGGAAAGCAGCTTGAAGTACGATGAATAAACGCATGGACGCCTACGAAAAAGAGGACGTAACAAACCGTTGTGCTTAATTTATGTCACATTATAAATTTGTCTTGTCTAAATTTGTGTATTTGGCACTTATGATATGGGGGGGGGGAGAGGATTTTCACTATTTATGACCAATTTAATGCCATTTCGGAAATTTATTCCAAGAAATTTTTTTGGGAGCAATGTTGTTGGTAAAGGAATTTTATGCGTGATAAAGAGCCTACCTTGTGAACTAAGTAATGTTGCCAATTTCTGTTTTTCTGCTGGATCGCTTGGAACTTCCATTTGCAGCCCCAAATTCGAACAAATAGCTTCCGCTGCCTTTTGTGTTCGAAGAGTGTTGGAGATATATACGCACAAATCTTCAAGCTTCACTAAGCCCTTGTCACAATCTAAAACAAAAAGCTCTACTTCATTTTTTGGTTCTAAAGAAAAAGTTACTTATTATCAGTTTTGAAAAAAAAGTTACAAATTTGTATTAAAACTTTCATGAAAATGGGAAGGTACTTTTCCGATGTAGGAACTGGAATTAGCGTAGTTTTATCCAGTGGAATATTTTTTTCATTTTATTTACTGAACGGTTGTAATTTTCGTCATCAAATGGCGCTTAACTCAAAGGAAAGTATTAAGAATTTTTTTGTAATTGTTTAACTCACTTTATGTCACATGCCAGCTTTTTAGTGGCAACGAAGAAAAATGTAGAATTCTGTGAGGGGAAAATGGTTGTCCTCGTTAGCGTTGTCGTTAACGAGTGTCGTTGTCTGTGATGTCGTTAACGTTGTAAATTATTTGTGTTTATGCTTAAAATAAATGTTTTTTGATTAAAATGGTGGTTTTTACCTTCGGAAATAATATGCTTCATTAAAAGCAAGAAAAAGATGAAAAATACGAATTTTATCCTGCATCGGAAACACCCGTAAGTTTGAATATTCTGTCAATTATTCTTTAACTAGTATGATAAAAAAAAGTTAGCTCTATTACGTCTTCAAATATTTCGCATTTTATTTTCATAAAAAGTACCTACCCAGAACGACTATATATAATTGGGGATAACATAACCTGACAGTATTGTGAAGGCTACGCAGATCTTAATACAACACTGGAAGATTAGGTTTGCTTCAACTATAGACTAGGAACTTCAGTTCGTGCTAATTCAGTTTTATGATCTAGTTTAAGCATTTTACTTGCATTAAAATTATTATTATTTTTCGGAAATGTTTCGCTACATTCATCATATTTAGTCAAAATTACATACAAATTACAAATTTGGAGATATATATTGTTTTACATTTTCTATTCAACTTTTAAACAAAACTGTCTGTTAAACAAGGCAAAAAGCTTAATATTTCAAAATTTTAAAATATCACCCACTACAATTAATTATATTCGCAACTCCAGAGCTAGAATACGCCACCTTCCGGGATTTACAAAATTCCTTCTAGTGGTAAAACAGTGCATCCCACTTGTATGCTTTTGGTTGTCAAAACCAGTTGCTCTTGGTCAAAACTTGGTCAGGACTTTAAAAAAATCATTTCAGAGGAATAAAGAATAAAAAATCATACATGCGATCAAATATCACTAATTCATTTGGCTTAGAAACAATAAAAACAAAACAGCATGCGCTTGTTGTACCTCTCATAGACAGTGGTCGCGGCTCCTCCTATAGTTCGTTGGAGTTGCGAATTAAATCATTAAAAAACAAAAACAATCCGCCAAAAACAAAAGTCAGGAGAAAACATAAAAAGTTCCATTAAAGTAATCCGCCCACAAAGTATTTCATCATTAATAAGCAATAAAAGTTCCTTTAAAAAGGAAACGCATGACGAGAAAATAAAGCTGCGATGCAAAAAAAAGTACCAACACATATCGCACATCCAGAATGAAAGGGGCACATCTCAAAAAATGCATTTTTTGGAAATATGTTTAAATAGCGTACCTTAGTACACCTTACATGAGAAACTGACCCACTTTTTTCTAGTGTTAACAGTCGCAGCTAAAAAGCAACTTATGCCCTTATCATTATGTCGATTCTGCCGATTGTGAAGGGAGAATTGAGTTTGAAAGGGGCACATCTTTGATAATCAGAGTTCGCCGAGCGAAATTGGTGCAAATTATGGCTAGTACTCTTTTTTAAACCAATTAAGAAAACCGTAATTTTGCTTTCTTTTGAAGTGACACTCGTTTTAATTGTTCGTTATTAATAAGTATAAATTGTTTGTGCACAAGTACTTTATGAAGGGTTCCTTTTTTTAGAATAAGAAGAATAGTATTATGTAACCTAGCGTCAAATCATTAGGAATTAAAATTTGATTTAATATCGCTCTGAAATGAAACAGCGATAGGAAGTATCAGTTGACAAAATGTTTCACATTTCAAATGAAATAAATGTATCTAAAAATCCTGAGAACAATTTTTTTTCTTCGAGAAAAATTGCAATTTTTTAATATACTAAAATGTCCTATATTTCATACAGTACATTCTATCATTACAGCTAATTCAAAAATAATATATAAAAATATTTTTGTGTGGTAAAACTAAGCATCATGACTTCAGTGCATAATTAACCGTTTTAAATTCTACAGTCGAAAAATAAGTGAATCTAATTATTTTTTATTAGTTTTGTTCATCAGCTTCTATGCTTTTATATTGAAAAATATTGCTATTAAATTGAAAACAGTAACGTATTACCTTATTTGTTGATTAAATACTTTTAGAACTATTTTATAACTCTACTACACAGAACCCTTTTTGTTAAATGTTTGTTAAAAGCTACAAACTTGAACATAACTTTGTCACACATTTAGAATTACTATACATATTTAAGTACAACGTTTAAACTACAAGCAAGGTCAATATTGAGAAATCAAAAAAAAAAAAAAAAAAAATGCAAACGATTTAGAGATACGTTATCTTTTTTAATAAATTTGAAATTCTTCGTATTATTTTTTCCCTTCGACTTTTTTGAATAGATCGTCTGCTTTGCGTTTAAACCTTCTGAAATGTTCAATCGAATCATTAAGAAAGAAAGAAAACTATAGGGTGAGTTCTGGTAAGTGCGTCCACTGGGAATTATATGAGCACTGTCCTGAAATGGCTTCTGCAACACATCGACTATGTTAGATAGCTGTCTAATGATAATTTCAATAGGTAGAATTCAGGCCTGGATTCAATAGATGAAACACAATCAGAGACAACTTAAATGTCTTAAAAAAAACTCTAAAGTAAAGATCGAGAAGGTTCTGTTTCAGTTTCTCTTTTAGTCATACCAAGCAATTGAAGTCAAGAAATGCAAGTTGTTTCTTTTGAGTAATAGCTACTAATAACATACATGGGGTATTTTGATCAAATACTCTAACTAAAATTTGTTTATATGACGGTACGCACTTTCCCTTTCTTTAAAGTAAGGTGGGGGTAAGTGAGTACCATTATGATGGGGCAAGTGCGTACCACTATCATGAAGCATGTGCGTACTATTATGCGGAGCAAGTGCGTACCATTATGATGAGGCAAGTGTGTGCCATTACGTGGAAAATCCGACTCTCGTAATTCACCTTTAATTTTGCTTATAACTCTTTTATAAGCCGATTGTAAATCCGACGTCATTTCCATCAAGTATTTATATTTACATTGAATGCGGCATAAGATTTCAATTTTATTAATTACCTCTGAAATATATTGGCTTTTAGATATCAGTTAAATTTTTCGTTGAAAATAGCGATCATAAGCTATATTTAATTTAAGCCAGATTGACAAATGAAGCAATGAAATTAAGTGAAACACTAAATAAGGAACCAACTGATTCAAAAAACGAAGGTGGAGTAATAAATAAACTATATTTAAGAAAATTAAGAACACCTTGTGAAAAACTATTTCAATGTACAGGAAAAAAAAGTACAAGTATCATTATGATCAATTCTTTTCTTTTTTCTTTCTTTCTTTTTTTTTTGCTCTTTATTATGTGTTTTTTCTTACTGCTGCTGATTCCAATAAAAAAAAGTATTTTAAAACCGTACTTATTCAAAAAAAAAAGGAAAAAAAAACGAATTGTTCACTCAGATCACCTAACAATCTACCATAAAAATAGAATTAAAGAAAATCACAGGGGTACGCAGTTACAACAACGCTATTGGACGCACATGTCTCATCTTACATTTAAGAAGGGGTAAGTGTGAACCCTGGCTTAAACACAGACTGATTAATGTATTAAACCAAAATAAACTATGTAGACCATAAGTGATTAATTCTAAATAAAAACAACTTACGTTTGCTCACTTGGTCTTATTAAAAGGACAGAGAAAAGAATCACAGACACAGCTCTCTCAATCTTCAAATCACAGTTGTTCGTAAGACATGTGGGATATCACTGATTGCGTTTCATCCATGCAAACAAGTGCTGATATCTAGTATTAGGAATTATCCCAATGCAATTACCTAACATATTTAATATGTGCCAGAAGTTTTTTCCTGCTCATATTCACATAATTTAAGGTGGACGCACTTACCCCGCTAGGTAGGGAAAGTGCGTACCTTAGAATAGGTGTCATAAACTAGGTCACAAAACCTATGCTTATGGTTCATTTGACATATTATATGCTTGAAAATCTTAGTAAAGGATCTGGAAAGAAAATTTAAAAAAAATTATGAGTGTACAAGATTTTTCAACAGAGCAGCATCCTTGAGAACATGAACTTTGAAAAAAAGGGTACGCACTTACCAGAACTCACCCTAATTGCTATTGACTTTCTGCACCCGTTTTGATCTAAATTCATACCCTGTTAAAGAGCGAAAATTAAAATTGGTAGTAGAATGTTTACATTCTGAATTTCGGTAAGATATCAATGTTTTACAGAAAGGCTTAATTTTTACGTTGAAACTGAAAATAATAACTGTATGAGAGTAAAATTTTGAATTAATGTTATTGGTATTGTCATTCCTGCGAAACTGAACTACTGAACTACAAAGATGGAAATACCAATTACTGTCTAACATTTTTTCGCGAAACCTCCGTTGAATCTGCGCACGCGCCAAGTCTCTTCTGATTCTCTCGAAATAGGGGGGAAATGCAACGAGGAAGTAGCAAGCGAACAAAAGCTGAAGGCATTGGGAAGTGCGCATCCTAAACCTATCTCCCATGTGGCTCAAATCCGTTGTAATTTTGGGGTTTGTATGAAGAACCCCCCTTCCTTGGGGGGAGGCGGTTGCCCCTACTCGTGGATAAAAAAAAAAGGCCCGATATAAATTGCACAAAACATGCATCATTAAAAAATGTAGGTTAAAATCATGACAAGAACTTCAAAAAAAAAAAAAAAATTAAATGGTGTATAAACCGATGCCCGTAAGAATAGCTATTTTGAGATGTGCCCCTTTCATTCTCCACGAAAATGGAGAATGAAAGGGGCACTTCTCCTTAATTACCGACTTATTTAAAATTGACCGGGAAACGCAGACCATAGTCACCTAGCAGAACCTTTAATCAACCAATCAATGAGAGTTTATCTAATTTCAATAGTTATTAGAGTCAGGGCAAGGATTTAAAAAAGTTTAAATTTTCAAATCGATTTTTCTCAAAACAGCTATTTTGAGATGTGCCCCTTTCATTCTGGATGTGCGATATATACCTTTTGCATCCCTTGGCTTGACCAGTGATGGTAGTCTGTCAAATCGAAAACTCTTATCCCGTCCAGGAAAGCTGAAAAATATTTGGATAGTTGTGTGTGAAATCATGTAAGATATTGTAAAATTGTACATTTTTTGTAAGAGACATTTTTCTAAGTTGTTAGAGGAAAAGTGAGAAGACTGATCTAATTTTTAGTCATAAAAATCAAATAAGAATATAGGGATGACAACTGGCTGACGAAGCTTGACAACAATCCGGGAATCATCTTGAGTGTATCCACAGAAGTTTAGCAGTCAATATAACATTAACAAATACAAAATCTGGGCATGTCGTAAATATTTTACGGTTTTTAAATATTTATTAAAAAAAACTTTGATATAAAAGATCCAACAACATATATAGCGTGAAGCGAAAAAAAAAAACTAAATCCTTTTTTTAAGAGTCAAGGGACAAACTGTATGCAGATCCAGAAGAGCTCCACATCAGGATACAATAATTTTAAACAAACAATTCCTAGTTTTACAAAACATTCTTTGTTTTAAAGCTAAAAATAAAAGTCATGGTGCCAGAGCTAAAAGCAGAATTGCAAGTAAACACTGGACAGCTCAATTACTGCATCCAGTGACTGCAGTTTCGCCCTAGTTTTGGGTTCATCAGCCTGGAATATCCATAATCTAGCTGCAAGCAAATAACCTTACAAAAAAGCATAACCATTTGCTACCATTTCAGCTCAATTACTAAATCGTTTAGAATAAAACCCCGTTTAGTCCATTTTTTATGAAAAATGATTTTATTGAAAAAATATAAGTTTAAAAGCTTCTTTACCAATGATTTAAAGGCAATGGATAAAAAACCACTATAGATCCCAACAAAAAGTAAATATAAAGTACGAGTCTTAAGTTAAAGCCCCTTTAGATCCATAGTTCCACCAAGGTCTTTGGTTCTACCTTCGGAACTATGGATTTTGAGGAATGGACATTACGAGCTTTTCTTCTGAACTACTCATTCCACCTCAAATCCGTTCTGTCAAATCCGACGCTATAAAATCATCTCTCTCACCTGTCTGACTTGACGTTGTTGGAGTCGCTGCCCGTGAAGTGGGAGTAGGGTCCGTTGTTGATGACTGCCACGCCCCCTCCGCTGTTGGTCACCTTCGCAGAGTGGATGGCCGCCCGGCACACCGAAGAGTCCGCCCGATAGATGGAGGTGCCCCACACGCTCGACCTTTCCTCCGCACACTCGGGTGGACACAGGATCCTAGGAAAAGAATGAAAACTTTTGAGCAACTGCAGAGAGAAATGACCATAAAACACCACCTTGATAAAGTACAAACGTTTGAATAAGTTGATGGTACGTGTTGTTGTTATCTTGTGTCAGACAGGCTGGCAATTTGAGGTGCGCTGCTTCTGTACCATAATTTGGTGGGAAGTCCGACTTCCACAGTGCACGCATACCATAGAGACCCGTTTATAGAGTAGGCAACCATTCACAGCACAACAACGCATTCACACAAAGAATCGTCAAGGACAGGAGAGAGGGATTGTATCCATGCCCGACCCAAGATTCGAACCCGGGGCCACTCCATTCGAGTCAGCCTTCTCTGACCACTAGACAAGGGGGCCGGCGATTGTACGTGTTTTAAACTTTTAAAGAACCCCCTTTTCAATGTAAAAATTGAGGTTTTGGCTGAGAAGTCATCCGAGAAAAATGTATGCAGCATATTGCTGTATTTGTGCATTTATTACGCTCTTGTTTCATGGTTACAAAATTTTAGCTTTGACAAATGTTAAAAGTGGAGTTGTGAATACAAGTTATACTACCACGTTAAGCACAAAAAGGGTATCTGCAGATGGTGAACTCAAAATGGTGACAGCTGCAGGTTAAATCTGACCTGGACAAAAAGTCCTCCTCAAGTTCCCACTGTAAATCAATATCTCAAGGAGTGTTGGATCAGAGGTTGTTGAACATAATATATTGTATTAGTCAGGGCTTGATAAGAGCTTTAGGACAACAAACCACCCCTGTCGAGAGTTCCCTAGATGACTACAATCGATAAAATTGCTGTAGAGTTGCAGTCGCAAATTTTTCTGTGGTTGCATATGCATATGCTACAGGCAAAGGTACAAATCCTGAGCGAAGAAGTAGGAAGCGATATACAAATGGCTATGTTGGTACTGAAAGGCACATTGCGATGCACTTTTTTTAAAATGATTTTTGTATCTGACCTATAGTCTGTGAGGGCCCATGTAGCAAGGGGGACCGGGGCCAGACTTAATGGGAAATTAGGCCTTGTATTTAGATCAAATTCATTACGAATGGTGATAATACCTGGTGATAATAATTTTGCTAAAACTTATACACAGTCCAGTCACATTAATGTGACCACCACGTATTTTCGACGTCAACGTCAAATTACCAATCACAAAAGGCACTTGGTAGCACAATGCAGTTGAGGGTGTATAAAGGGTGTGTGAGGGCTTTGGAAACCATTTCTATCGGCGTAATGAAAAAACGGGGCGATTTATCCGACGTCCAAAAGAGCATGATCATTGGCTTTCGGGCCAAGGATGGAAGCATTTCCAAAATGGCTGAGTTTTTGAGCTGTTAGCTTGCCATCGTGGTAAAAGTGTACCGTGCATGGCAAAATGGGACTGTTAAAAATCAGCGACGTGGAAAATGTGGTGCACCAGGAGCCATAAATGACAGAGTCGAACGACGGCTGCGAAGATGCGTTCGGGTTGATAGACGGGCTACCGTTGAGCAACTGACCCCCCAGATGAACCAGGGGGCTACCAACATCATCTTCCAAACTACTATTTAGTGGACGTTGCTGCGTCTTGGCTCCCGAAGCACAAGACTAGTTCATGCAGCTATGCTGACTACTGTCCATAGACGACAAACCCCGGAATCTGCACACCAGTACCACAGCTGGACGTTTATTGAGTGGCAACAGGTGGCGTTTACTGATGAATCACGTTTTATACTCCATCGGGCAGATGGACGTTGGCGTATAAGGCGTGAAACCTCTGAAATCAAACACCCTCAATCATTGCCGGAACGGTCCAAGCTGGAGATAGGAGCATCATGGGCTCGGGAATGTTTTTCTGGCATTCTCTGGACTCACTCATTATTGTGGAAGGCACGATTAAATAATACAAGTGCGCATCTGTCTTTGCGGACCATGTCCATCCCTATATGTGCATTGTTTTTCCTCAGGATGATGGCATCTACCAGCAGGACAATGCGAAGTGCCATACAGCTGCCAATGTACGTGCGTGGTTCGAGGAGCACCAGAATGAGTTTACCCTTCTTCCCTGGCCAGCAAATTCTCCTGATTCAGACAGAATCGAGAATATGTAGGACCATCTCGATCAGGTTATTCGCTCCATGGATCCTCATCCGCGTAATATAGCCTAGCTGGCCACAGCATTGGAGCATGGCTCAAACTACCAGTGAACACCATCAGGGTCCTAAATAAATATCTTCCTGCACGTCTCGCAGCAGTCCGCTCTGCGAAAGGTGGTTTTTCAGGCTTTTGACAGGTGGTCACATTAATGTGACTGAACTGTGTAGATACGACGTTTAAGCTTAGCACAACCTTATTAAGGAATGTTTCTTATGACACAAATGCTACAACAACTTGAATCACACAGGAAGGGGAGTGAGGTAAAATATGCATAAGGTAATCGATGGAAAGATATCTATGTTTAAAAATTAACTTACCTGATGGAAACGCCTACACCTCCAATGACATCCGATCCTTTCGTTTCGCAGTCAGGGATTACCGTGGACACTAATTTGGAAAAAAAATAAAATCTGTATTTATGGATAGAAATTGCCCACTCATTGACTATAAGTATCTAACATAACAATTACAAAATTACAGCTGACTTGTATACAAGTTGAAGGAACTGCTTCAATACATATACTTGCACTCAAAGCTATTATTATTACATTGCGCAAAAATTGTAACCTGTTTCAAGAAAAACTTTCAATAGTAATCTATCAAATTGCTCGAAATGTTACTAACCAGGAAACCACACTATAGGGTCATGATGAATTTTTTTTAAGTAGTAATTGAAAGAGCATTGTGAAACATGTTTCTAAGCGCATTAATTATTGTAAAGATTAGTCTGCTAGGTGGCGCTTTTTCCGTTCTGAGTAACATACTCTGTCCGAGTGGAATCCTTGTCAAACTGAAACGCAACTTAAATCGACATCGAGGCATTTACGTCTCAGCTTTATTTTCCTCTTTTAAGGCAATGTGGAGCCTCGTCCCTCAGTGATTAACGGAAGACATCTTTCATCGATTTGTTGATGGATGCAGAGCAAATGATTGCATTGTGTGATTAATTTCTTACAAGGCCCCAAAATTTGCACTCTTCTTAACATTTAGGCAGACTTTTAAAACATATATTTTCGACGGGCGGACGACAGCATCTTTTCTTATTTAAATTGGCACTTTCATTCAATATATTTATTTTGCTTCAAATTTCTAACGCAGTTCAAAACCACTTTTAATGGCAGGTTTTCGTTGAACCAGGCTAATTATTCATCTAAAATTATTTTTGTAATTATTGTTCCGTTATTGTGTACAGTTATACAATGCATCGGATTTTTTTTTTTCATTTCTACGTTATAAAATAAAATGTAGAATGTTTCACCAAAAACTTGTCCCAATTTTCAAACTACACTCATGTCCATAAATTAAAGATAATTTAGAATCCCCAGAAAATCGACAGCTAAAATGAATAAATCAATCATAAAATGGCTACACACATCTTCACGAATAATGAGTAGGTTGCTACTTAAGTTTCTGGCCTAACAATGAAAACACAACTAGTTATGCTTAAAATTGGTTTTATTGTTTTTCAAAATATTCTCCATGTTGATCTGTGCACTTTTGCATGCGTATGAACCAGGTTTCAAAGCATGTTTTCCACTCCATTTGAGGTAACTCCAAAATGTGCATATTGAAGGTATTTACCGCTTCTTGGGGGGTAGAAAACCGTTGACCTCTTAATTCATTTTTGATGTACGGGAACAGAAAATGTCATTAGGTGCCTAATCAGAGCTGTATGGCGGATGACCCATCAATTCGATGTTTTGGCCGGTCAAAAACTTTTTTATTTGAGCCGACCCATGTGAGCTCGCTTTATCGTGATGTAGGATGATTCGCCGTGTCCTGTGCTTTTTACGGATTTCTCCAATGACTTTTGACAAACTAAGGGTAGTGTACCATTCAGAATTGACTGTTTTGCCATTTTCCAGCACCACTGTTGTGATATGACCGGTAATTCCGAAGAAGCAAGCAACCATTTGCTTTGATGTGCTCCTTCCACGAACAACTTTGGTTGGATTTGGTTCGTCTCGGAAGACCCAAACAGTCGATTGCTGTTTTGTTTCGGGCTCATATGCATAGATCCAAGTTTCGCCACCTGTGCAGATGTTATACACTGCTTGTGATGTTCCACGAACGAATTTTTTCAGCATAGCCTTGCACCAATCGACACGATCCTACTTTTGAGCGTTTGTCAAATTATGCGGGATAAAACGGGAACAAATTTTTTTACACCCAAATGTTCATGTAAAATCCTATTGACACTCGTCATACTGATGCCCAGAGAGGCATCAATCTCACGATAAGTCACATGACGATCTTGTTTAATCAGCTCACAAATAGCATCGACATTTTCCGACACAACAGCTGTTTTTGGACGACCTTCACTGGATTCATCCTGGAGTGAACGCCGACCACGATTAAATTCGTTGTACCAGTTTTTTACAGAGCTATAAGATGGTGCATTACTGCTGTATAAATAATTAAGTTCATCCGCGCATTCTTGTTTTGATAATCCACGTCGATAGCTATGAAAAATTATCGCCCGAAAATGTTCACGATTCAGCTGCATTTTCTGTCCGAGATGAAATTTTTAATTAACTACAAAAAACACATTGCGATAAAAATGGAAAATTGTTCTATGGAATTTATCGTAAAAAAGTTCAAATTTTTATTTGGAATCGTCTTCGGTCGTCTAGCAACTCTTGATGTTGCCAAGGCCAGAAACTTAAGCAGCAACCTACGTATGCAAACTACAGGAAGCTACTGGATGACGCCAACTGGCTCTAACGAGAGTGAAATAGAGAATGCTGGCAATGAAGTAAAAGTGTTCGCATGCTTTTTACAAGCCTTTAGGTGCTCTGGCAGCGCACTAATGACCGAAAGGAAGCATTCTGATGACTTTTTACGCGGTGGAATTATCGGCCGCTTGGAATGTGGGCGCACTCAGCAGGAGGTTTCTGAGGAACTTGGAATCGCCCAGAGTGTCATCTCCAGGATTTGTCAACGCTTTTAAGACGATGGTAACGTGAGTAGACGTTACAGTAGAGGTCGTCCTCGAGCGACAACATCGAATGACGACCAATATTTGACAGTTTCAGCCAAAAGAAGCAGACGGAGCACAGCATCAGACCTATCTCGTCAGCTATCTTCAGCTACTGGAACGACAGTTTCAAGGCAGACAGTCTACTGACGGTTAGGGAAGATTGGACTGTATGCCCGTAAGCCTGTCAGATGTGTCCCACTTACTGTAAGTTACTTCGCTTAGCCTGGAGCAGAGAGCATGCATTATGGACACCGCAACAGTGGGTCTGTGTGATGTTTTCTGATGAGTCTAGGTTCAGTTCGCAATCAGATTCTCAGCGAATTTTCCTTCGGAGAGAGCCAGGTACCCGTTGCCACCAAGAAAACATCGTTGAATGACACCGTTATGGTAATGCAGGATTGCTCGTTTGGGAAGAAATTATCCTGGGTTCCAGGACACAACTGCATGTTCAAACTGGAACCATGACAGGCCAAATCTATCGAGACGTCATTCTGGAGCAACATACACTTATTTCGGGGAGCCTTGGACGCAGAATTTGTGTTTATGGATGATAACTCCCGTCCGCACCGTGTGAACATCGTGAATGAACGCCTTGAATTGGAGGATATCACCCGTATGGACTGGCCAGCATTCTCACCAGACTTGAATCCAATAGAGCACGTGTGGGATATGCTTGGCCGGTGTGTTGCAGCCCGTCAAACACCTCCTACATGTCTATCAGAGTTTCAGACAGCACTAGCTGCCAGGGCAGCTAGATTAGCTTCCTGCGGCATGTTGATGCATAACGTCCCCCCTCTCTAACTTTTACCTCATTCTGAAGTTTTATTTGATGTAATTTAATGTTCATTCGATTTCAAGACGTACCACGAACGTGGCCCGGCGTTGCACGGGCACTTCGTGCCCTGAAAGTAGTGAGGAAAATGTCAAGAAACTACTCCCCGCCAAGGCGGCTCGCTAACAGGCGCTTCACGCCTTTACTTTTTTCCTGTATAAAAAAAATCATTCGAATTATTGAGATGCTTCGCGCCTTCAAGATGGTGAGGAAAGTTTCAGTAAGTTCAGCTCAGGCGCGGATCCAGAGTGGGGTCATGGGGATCATGACCCCCCCCCCCCCCCTTAACCGACCAAATATAGCAAAAAATTGCATTTTTGGGACTTATTTTACGAAAAAACTGCCAAACCACCCCATTTTTGCACAAAAATTGCACTTTGACCCCCCCTTTCCGAAAATGACCCCCTCCTTAACCAGAAGCTGGATCCGCCCTTGGTTCAGCTCGCTCAAAGGAGAAAAAGCAGACATTGATACTCAGTTTTTAATATAAGTAGATGGCTCTTCAACAAATGAATGTTTCAAAATATTGCAAGTAGCTAGCGATAAAAATACTATGTAAGTCGCCCGCTTATGAGTTTCGTGTTTGATTTAGTTAAGCCTTCATTCAAAATTCTCATTTTCATTTTTATTATTGTTTCATGGCATGGCAACCACGTTTTGCAATGCAAGAATGGATTTCATATTTAATCATTTATTAGGCTTAATCGCTTTAAACTTGACTACTTATTAATTGATATCTTCGCTAATTAAAATCGTATAATTATATAGATTGAAACTAATGAAGCTTGAAAAATTACCTATCTATCGGTACCTGGTTCGACTTTCAGTTCATTGGCGTTCAGGAGAAAGAAGCGTGACATAGAAAGAAAGTTAGAAAGAAAGATAGTTAGAAAGAAAGATAGTTAGAAAGAAAGATAGTTAGAAAGAAAGATAGTTAGAAAGATACTCAGTTTTTAATATAAGTAGATTGATTGTTGAGTGGTGTAATATTCCCCAAGTACAGATGATAACTTGATTCTGAGCATGCCTAGGCGGTGCACAGACTGTATTTCGTTGTTTGGAAGACACACTATGTATTAGTTTTCATAATAACCGTAACATTGATTTTTGTGAAAATGATATTTTTTGCAATTTGCTCCATGGAGTAAAAATCGCAACTGTACTTGATAATATCAAACATGTAGCATCTTTTTTGCTATTTATCTTTTGCTTAATAAATAGGCTTTACAAATAAGTGGTATTTGTTTTGTTTCTGACCCTTTATTTGACTGAACTTGCATTATCCTTAATTTATGGACATGAGTGCACAAAGGACAGTGCATTAATTTTACCATGTTTTGGTCTAATATATGAAAGTGTTAATGCGTATTTGCATTTGTTACACCGAATGCCGATGAAATGCCATGCCAGCCTAGTTGGAAACTAGTGGGGCAAACAGTTTGGGGGGCCCGGTTTGGGAGCGTAGTAGTATAAGCATATATAAGTTCTGTGGGTGAAGGAGGATCCAGTGGCAAATTTGTCAAGTGCCCCAACTTCACTCTCAGCAACTCTAGTTGCACCAAGTAGATCAAGTAAAATTATGCAACATCATTTTTTAATCAACAAATTTGCACCACCTTTTGGTGAAGCATAGCAAAAAGTTTTTTACCTGTATATCTATACCAGTGTCCTATAAAATGTAAGTAGGACAGCTAAAAATGAAGCCATTGTGAATCAAAATTAATTGAATGACCGTCCAACAAATAATAATGGACTATATTTATATTTAAAAAAACTGATACGGGGAAAACAATACGCACAAATTTCTACTGTAACTCTTTCCCAGTGCTCTAGTTGGTTCACACATCGAAAACTTAAATGTCTATCTTACCTTTGACACACGATGGAACCTCGTCAGACCAAGTTCCATCGGAAGTGCACAGAATCACTTTGGATCCCAGCATTTCGTATTCTGCCGAACACATGTATTCGATTTTGGAATCTTGAATAAAGTGTCCGTTTACTTTAGATGCACCGGGTAAGAGGGCACGCTCGCCATTTTCGACGTTTCCCGGGTCCGGGCACGATGCGAGTTCCTCTGAAATCAGAAAAAGATATAAATAAATTATAAAAGTATAGATAATTAAGAAATTATACTACAATGAAGTTGGTTGTCTAGACTTGAAAAGTTACACACATGACTGACATGAAAAGGCTTTGAAATGCATTACTTTTTATGTATTTCAAAGTTTTTTTTCTACTGCTTTGTTTTACTACTGCAAGTTTTTACCTACTTTTCAGAACTAATTAAAAATAATTGTTAATATTTCATAATTGTCATGAGAAAAGTTTCTCTGTGCGATCTTAGGATCACCAAAGACTGAAGAGATAAAAACTAATCAAAGAAATATAGCTTTACTATTATTTCATTTCATTTCATTTCACACTCCACTGTCCCCCGTACCTACCACAGCTTCGTGGTTTAACCGGGATAGGGCCCTGAAGAGCGGGATAGGACCCTGTTCTTAATTTTGAACCAGAACCTAGGGTCGAGCAAACCCTAGGCCCAGCACCCCCAGAGGTATCGTTTCACTTGGAGGACTTTGTGCCCACGACATTTTTAACGCCTCCCAGCCACCATTAATGAAGACGGTGGATCTTTGATCGGCTGGGATCGAACCCGGGTCCCTCCGGACACGAGTCCGATGCCTTACCGATCGGGTCACCACGGCCCAGCTTTACTATTAACTATCGCTTGCGTACTAAGCGTCATTCTTTTAAGTACTGAATTTAAAATTTATTCGAAGGGACATGTTTATGACAGGCAAGGACGCAGTAAGAGGGGTCAACCTCCATAATATTTGGTTTTGGCATGCATTACTAATTCTAATATGGTAGTTTATTAGACATATAAGAAGTATTAAGCTTCATAAATCATGCTCACTTTTATCACTGGATTAAAATGGATAACGTGATGGGCTTACTCAAATGGAGAATTCACGTTTTGGCTAAAAGAGAGAAATTCTAATGCATATCTTACCACAAGAGGGTATTTCAGAGCTCCAGAGTCCATCTCGCATACAAGCCAGTATCCTCTGTCCCACGAGTCGGTGGTTGGGGTTGCACGACACTTCGGCGGTCACTCCCTCCACCAGTTCGTTGGCAGAAAACTTCAGCGCCCCGTTCGCTGGGGCACTCAGAAGAGGGCATTTGAGAACTGAAAGCCAAAAGAATCGATCATGAAACACGGAATTGAGAGCCGTTCTTTTGTCTTTGTCAGTGAATAACAGAGAGATCAAATACTTCGTTACTCACCCATTTTTTAAGAATCTTTGAGGTGCTTTTTCACTTAACACGATAACGACGAAAATCGGCGAGTAGCACTATAACGATAATTACGATATCCTGTCGTCTATTTCACCGTTTTTCCATTCCACCGATATCGTTTCGTAAGCCATAGTTATTTCTCACTCTTTCAAAGAAAGTAAACAGAAGAATGGATATCGGGCCGACGCGAAGAGAACAACGGATGTTTTCTGATAAAAATGGCCTTATAAACGATATCATCTTAACGCCGACGACACAATCGTCATTGAATCAGAAGGTAGAAAAGTGCATAGCATGCATTAATGCATTTTGCGAGAGCTAATATCAAATGGCAACAATTGAGCACAATTTATCGCTGTTGTATCGGGAAATGAAAAACGTGTGTAGGCTAAAAGTGGATTATGAAACAAATGCTCAGTCGATACGCACCCCCTCCCCCAATCAGGGTATTTTTTTCTACCGAAAAAAGTGTAGGAGCTCTATCGTCCTTACAACTTATTTTTTCGCTTAAATTGCCTGAATTTTGCCTAAAATATTAAAATATGCTTGAAATTAAAGAAATGTAGGATTTCAACTCCCGTGAGCTCCTATGAAAATGAAGTCCAGACTACAAGTATAATTCAACTCGAGAAACAGAGCGCCTCTTCATGGGCTAAATGCACTAAAACTTATTAACTATAATTAGCAGGTTATGATTAAATACTCTAGCAAATTGAAAGAAGTTATACGAAAGAAAAAATGAACTCACAACAATCCGGAGCGCTGCTGGACCACTTCTGGTTAGACATGCAAGTACTGACCGCCGGACCTTTAAGCACATATTCTGGGCTGCATTTGTACACAGCAGTCATCGGAGCATCTGGGGGAGTGAGTTGTACTTCCAAGGGTGGTTCGACGGGTGGAGGAGACGAACAACCTGCACAAAGGAAGAACACATTATGGACTTCACCGCTTAACTAGTTCCAACAAAGAAACTCTTTAATGTAAAATCTAGGTGTAAAATCTATAGACAGACGATATACAGAAAGTCAAAAAGCAGATTTTCCTCCTAAATGAACTATAAAATGGTATTTTATGCGTAGAAGCATATGCATGAAGAGAATACCACGGAGATTAGTTTTACTCAGCGTGTAATATAGCAGTATTAATTGATTTTGTGTTTGAAAAACATACCCTGAAATTTCTATGTGGGTTAAAACTTAAAACTAAAGAACTTCTTTTGTAAAAAAAAAATTAGATAAATAAGCAGCATTTCTAGAAGCGCTGCACCTGGTGAGCTGCAAATGGGAAAGAACACCCGTTATTTCTGGGTACTTAATCTCTTTCCCTTTGTTGCTTAAAAAGTTTTTCCTCCGGAGATCATCTGGAATTCACATCTTAGTATATCTTAATTCGTATGGAACAGTACTCGTTAATTATCTTGTTATGTCTAACGTGCAACTCTAATGTTTCTTTCGTCTTGGTGAATGTTGAATAAAACACGTTCATAACAATCAGTAAAACAAAATGACTTTCTTAAATGATGCAAAAGGAAGTTGTTTTACTGAAACGTGTTATAGTCCTTCTCCAAATGAAAATATTTAACCTTGAGCAGTTCATAAAAGAAGCCAATAATAATAACATTTAAGCTACAAGTTTACTTGAGCTCATATGTAGTATCTATCTGAACATTACAAGCTTTAAGCCAGACAATAGATTGTTTCGAGGAAGTCGCAGGAAATTGACATTAGCTTACATCACAATATGCTTCAAGAATATAAATGTCGCTAAAATTCCTGGAATAAATTTATACAGTACTTAACAACCTGAAAAATCCAAGGGATTTCATAGTTCTGGAAAATACCTGGAATTTTTTTGTTTACCGGCGATGGTTTCTTTTTTATTGATTTATTTATATATTTTTTGAGACCCTCTTAAAAAAAACATTTCATAAAAATAAAAGAAAAAGGTCTAAAAGTTTTCAAAGCTTTTGCGAATAACAAAAGACAATCTGAAAAAAGTTTCCGAGAACTAGATATTTCAAAATTTTCAACTTGATACCACTATTAAACACTTCAGCCTTTAATATTAAAACCCGTAAGTATTAAATGACATACCTCGTTTCTTTTCGCAATTTCTGCCGTGGTATCCGTCTGGACAAGTGCACTTCCCATCTCTCTCGCATGCTCCCCCATTGATACACGTACAAGCTAAAGAAAAAGAAACAAGGGGAAAATTTATTTTTGCTTTGTTCATTCAAGTTCTACCCATTAAAGAAGAGGTTTCCCACTAACTAGGAAATACATGTATGTATGCTGGTTTCGTCGCGAAATTCTGCCTTATTGCGTTTTTCTTAAGTGTAATCGGAATTCTGTTTTATATTACAAAGGCGAAAACTGAAAAAGAGGAATTTGCAAATTATTTAAGTGCACATACTTAGCTTTTGCACTTCCATAAAACTTATTTACATTTAGATTAGCATGGACCAAAAATAGTTTCTATTATTCGTCCTCACATTTGGCACGACAGTTGTTTGTGAACCATGGCTCTCTTCTTGAAGCCTTTTTGGAACCGTTCTCTGACTAAAGTCTCAGACATTACTGCCATCTTTTTTGTAACCAACCTCTGTGCCTTTTACAAACCCCACCCTTCAATAATGGCAGATTTACGGATATGAGGTCCATCGCAATGCAGTTTTGGAGGTTCCTTGGAGCTAAACCGAACTACATTACTTTTCTCTGTTTAATTGTTATTTTTCATTATTTAATCAATTTTGTAATGTTATGAGTTTTTAATGTCTATGTAAAATTGAAATAAAATCCCGATTCTTTCTATTTACAATTCGCAGCATTCATTGTTGCTTTCCTTACCCCGAAGTGTATCTCACTTGAGAAATTCCTTTCTACGCCACTGTATTACACTAAGTATATTGTAACTAATATGTGTAACTATGAACAGAAAACGGAGATAAGTTTTCAGATTCCGTTCTAGGATTTTCAGAAAGTTTAAATGTAAAAATTGCACCAACTCAGTAAATGAACACTCCTAACCAGTAGAACCCAGCATTTTCCGGTCATTTCTTGTATAGAAGGAAATTAGTTGCACATTTTTTTAAAGTCAAAAAATAAACTTTTGAACCCCCCCCCCCCTTTTTTTAAAAAAAAGAAATTACAAAATGGTTTGTTTCTTGACGGGTTTTCATTCACTGTCTAGCTGCGTGGCCCGGCGTTGCACGGGCTGTAATGTATTGAAGGCAGTTTGAGAAAATTACTCATCGCCAAGGTGGCTCGCCTTTTTCAACAAACTACTCGCCACCAAGGCGGCTCAGCTTTAAAGTAATGAGGAAAGTTTAAACAGTCTACTCGCCGTCAAGGCGGCTCGCATTTACAGTCGCGAGAAAAGTTTCAATAAACTACTCGCCGCCAAGGCAGCTCGCCTTTAAAGTACCAAGGTAAGTTCCAACAAATTACTCCTCGCTAAAAAGCTTTCCTGCATCAAAGAATCAATCGAATTATTTGCACATGCTTCCTCAAAAATAAAGACGGTGTCAAGTACCGCATACTTAGCACTCTCCCTAAATAACAAATAAAATTCCTTTCCAGAAACAATTATTTTCAAACCGTTTTCTTCCTGTAAAATTAATTGCAAAATTGTAAACGAAAAAGTTCTTTTAATATTTGGATCGCAGCCAAAAAAGTTCCTTCTAAAAACAGCAATTGCAATTTTATTTAAAAACACATTTTCAAAATGGTACCAGAGTAAAAATATGTCATTAAAAATTAGAATAGAAACAATTGTTAGAACTTTGTTATAACACGTATTCAAAATGACAATGGGAAAAAAATAATAATCTTTCATTTTAAAAAGTTCAATTTAATTAACGTTTTAATTTGAAATCGCAACGGAAATAAATAAATATATTGGAATTTAAAATAGTTCAATAATTTAATTAACGTTTCAATTCAAAATGGCAACGGTAAGAAATTAATGTCTTGGAATTCTAAATAGTTCAATAATTTAATTAACGTTTTAATTTGAAATCGAAACGGAAATAAATAAATATATTGGAATTTAAAATAGTTCAATAATTTAATTAACGTTTCAATTCAAAATGGCAACGGTAAGAAATTAATGTCTTGGAATTCTAAATAATTCAATAATTTAATTAACGTTTTTATTCAAAATGGCAACGGCAAGAAAAAAATATCTTGGAATTTTAAATAGTTCAATAATTTAATTAACGTTTTAATTCAAAATGGCAACGGTAAGAAATAAAAGTCTTGGAATTTTAAATAGTGCAATAATTTAATTAACGTTTTAGTTCAAAATGGCAACGGAAAGAAATAAAAGTCTTGGAATTTTAAACAGTGCAATATTTTAATTAACGCTTTAATTTAAAATGGCAACGGAAAGAAATAAATGTCTTGGAATTTTAAAAGTGCAAAGAATTTAATTAAGGTTTTAATTAATATCTCAACTAATTAACGTCGTACAATTACGCGGTTGGTCTTATTGTCTTCCTTAGAAAATTCCGAATCGAATGTTATTATGTTTGATTCTTTACGCTCAGCGGTTTTTTTGAGGAGTTCATGCTTCAGACGGTCCGACAGAGGAGGTAGGAGAAAATTACTTTTGTCAATCTGGCAACGCTACTGGCTTCTAAAGAGGGCTGCACGTTGAATGCTAGAAAACATCACATTTTCATAGACTGCAAAACTTCATATGCAAGAACAAACCTTCTTATATTTAAGAACTATGAGTGGTATGTTTCAATAATACATGTATCTGAACAACAGAATACCGCATTAGAATTTACATTTTTTATAAATTGTGTCATAAAAATGAAGAATTCTGAAAAATGGCATAGGAAAAAAAATTGCGGGGTGAATCGGAACACTTAGTTCTGTTGTTCCAATTCAAACTTATTTGAAGGAAACTGTTTGAAAAATCAAGATTCTAACCCTAATTCTTCTAATCAAGACAAGGACAAGGATTTATTACTGTTTATCCCTTCTTGTGAGCAACTAGATCTTAGAATGACAAAAAGCTGCAGATTTCAAAAGATTTTTTTCTCTGGGAGACTTCTTTTTACTTAAAATACGAGGGGGAAAGTCGCATAGACTTTATGTAGTAAAAGTTCAGCACACAGACAGTGATGAATAAGCGAAAAAATCTTTTAGGATAATCCCCGAAACCCAGAGATTTTAAGAAACTAAAGAAAAGGCAGAGTTCATCCCAGAAGATGTTATGAAAAACACAAGCCAAGTCACAATTGCTAGTTTTAAGGACAAGTACGTATTTGTGCACAAATGAGTGACTTCCATTTATGATAATTCTTTGTATTTCAATTCAAAAGCATTTCTTAAAATTACTTTTCATTTTTCATAAGTTCAAAATTATTTTGAATTTTGACAAATTATAAACGTTTTCTGGTATTGAAATCATACATTTATTTGACAGTAATTATCTATTCTTATTCTAACCCATCAATATTACTCATGTTTGTGAGACCTATTACAGGTTAAATTGAAAAAAAATAAAAATTTTAACATGTGTTCCGATTGACCCCTATCAGCGGGGTGATTCGGAACACCCATAATTTCCTATATATTTTAATAATACTTGTTCAAAATGTTTTATCTTTGCTTGGAATATCAAAAGTAAAGCAAGACCGAAGTTTTTACTCAAAAAATCAAATTAAAAAAAAAAATCTTTTAACTGCTTTTTTTACAATCAAAGCTAAAAAAGTGTTCCGATTCACCCCATTTTACGGTACTTTGGTATTACCTATTTTTGACAAAGCGTCTTTATGCTCGGAACACATGATAACTGAAATCAACTTCTAGGGACAGTCCATTGATATCTGTGGAAAGGAGACCGCACAGGATATCAATCTGATCTTGCTGCCTGTAGGGATTGCCGACTCGTGCTTTGCAAATCCGCAGTCTCATTCGAATCTGAACGAAGGGCTGTGTAACTAACTGTACAAATGTCCTATACGGTTATGCAATTTCACTAAAGGCTACCAGTATTCTCGACATCTTTCTGTTGATCTTTTGCCACGGGCAACCTCCATTTCAAGTAACGACCACTGATCGCTTTTTAACACGTTGACTGCCAAACTACGAGATAGTTCATAACATGTCATTGTATCTGACAGAGTCGACGTTGAGTTTGCTAGTAGGTGATAAATTTTCCGTTTTCGTAGAGATTTGAATTTATGTGTACTACACTGACATTAATATGGACATTTGGCTTCTAAGGAGGTACCAGTAAATTATGACTAGCTGACAGGTAAACTGTTTCAAGCCCACCTCATATGCTACGAATATTTTGTAACTTGACAGGCAACGAGATCTGAGAAAACGGAACTCTTCAGTTTAAGGTCACACAATGAAAACTCTTCTAACTAGATCGACTGCTTTTAGCACATTCCCAGGTAGCACAAAAAACGTTTAATAAACGTTTGTAATCCGTTGTCACAACGTTAATAACCATTTTACAACCTTTAAAAAACGAATTGTGCTACTTGGGTTGTACATCAACAACAGCTCCATCTCATCGTTTCTATGTCATATTTTTTCATGCTTACTCCTATGAGAGTTACTAGGTTATGTTGCCGCAATGTAATTTACAACCCTCGTGTAGACATATGTACGTTATATTATTTGGGGATAATATGTACGGCAAATAAATTTAATATTATTATGAACTACATGTGAATGCAACCCGTAGCAAATAACGTATTAGACTTGTAATAGATTTGTAAATAATTGTTAGTATCAATTTGAAGCAATTAGCTTCAATTATTAGTGATAATTGGAATAGCATGCACGTAAACCGTTTTACCGTACTTACACAGGGATTGGCACCGAGATCGGTTTCTCTTCCCTGCCACACAAACAGGTGGCGTTAACTGTTTCTGGGCACTTGCCACCCACTAAACCAATTTTGGACAAGTCAATGCCGATGCCGACAAAGCCATCTTTCATAAAAATGTGTCCGTCAACAGCTGCCGAGAAAATCAGGGCGATGCAACCTAGGTAATACACAAAAATCGCCTGTCAAAATTTCGTGTTCTTTCCTACTTGCTATATTATTAGGGTGACCATCTATGTTTTCCCTCAGAACGAGACAATTAAAAAATTTAGGCAACTAGTGAAGAAAAAATCATGTTTTTTACTGTTGGCACTCATTACAAAAAGAAACAGAAAGGAACACTTAGGGCCCTGCTCCACATCTACGTAAAACGCGACCGAAACTGAAGGCAGAAACTGAAAATCCGGGTACTTTCCATAGGAACGCTATGTAATCCATTTTACGCTTCTGCTTTATTTTTCTGCTTTACGTTAATGTAGAGCAGGGCCCTTACAAAAAGAAAAATTGGTGCAGCAGAAACCAATAAATGTATAAATGTTGCTTACACAAATTTGCTTTCACTGCCATTTGTGTTGATTTTCAATGAGAACAAAAATTTTCCCCAGAATTTCATACAATTTACATTTACAATCAACATTGCTAAGATTGTTGATGTGACGTGGGTGGTGATTCGTACTTTTGGCTGTATCTAATTCCTACTTCTTTGTTGTTTATTTATTCATTTAATATATTTTTTAATTTATATTCTTTGTTTTTTTTTCTTCTTTTTTTTTTACTTTGCAATTGTTTGGATTTGGACTTGACTAAAAGAACAACAATCAATATTGCTTTAAGAGCTGCGGTTTGAGGCTGCTTTTTCGCTTCTCCATACATTACTCATAAACAAAAACACCTATTGGTCCGCGTCCCGAGCCTGAAAGGGCCTCCAAATTTCAAAAATAATTCAACACAAAAACTTTTTATATTTATACATGAATCAAACGTAAACTTTATCGAGGAGGAAAGGAAACTTTCATTATAAAGATAAAATACTCATAAGTACAGGTATACAGTACAAACCCGTTTTTACATTCTCCCTCGTACCAATGAAAAACACGTACCAAACGGAAAGACGCAAAATCGGGGGCGAGGTTGATAATTTAAGCATTTCGCTCAAAAATTATGAGTTGGGGAGGGGCATTTTTTTCTTTTCCGGGCTCCTTCAAAAAATTATTTCTGTATCCACAATTGGACATAGCGTCTTTTGAATTTGCGAGATACATACACTGGCGGAAAAAAAAATCCCAACACCAAGAAAGACTTGTGTTAGATAAACGAAATTTGGTAGGCGTGTTTATACAACTGAAAGATGACATCGATTGAAATTTCGTGTTCCGCGCATAAGTGTGGCGCAGCTGGCGTCACTCAGAACATGCAAATAAGGCTTGTTTTAAAAGCGTGTTGTGAAGCTCGTGTGTATTATTTTTCCGTGAAATTTGACGAATTGCGTTCATGTTAGCCAGGATTGCCTTTAAAAAGACGAAGAAACCATTATCAACAGCTCACCGAGTTTAAACGAGGTCGTACAATTTGGCTATGAGAAAGGTGGATTTTCATTTCGCGATATTGCAGATAAACTTGGGTGGAAATGTTTCCACCATGCATGATTATTGGAAGCTATGGTCAAAGGATGGTACTACCTCAAGAAGATCGAGTTCCGAGCTGCCACGTGGCACGACTGAGAAGGAAGATCGCCGAATCTTGCGTACGGCTGTGGCGCATCGTACTGCATTTGCGGCTGACATTCGAGCTGCAGTTGATACTGTCGTGACCCAAGGAACGGTAAGAAACTGTTTACTTCAAGGACAGCTCCGAGCCAGGCAGCCTGTAGCCGGTATTCCATTGACTGCAAACCATTGCCTTTTCCGACAGCAGTGGTGCCACGACAGAGCTCACTGGAGGTCGGAGTGGAGATCTGTTGTAATTTTTGATGAAAACAGATTCTGAATTAGTGCCAGTGGTGGCTGTATATTGGTCAGAAGGAGGCCAGGGGACCGCCTGCATCCAAGCGGTCTACGGCCTAGACACACGGGACTCACACCTGGAGTTATGGTCTCTGGAGCAATTTCCTACGACAGCAGGGGCATTCTTGTGGTTATCCCAAACTCACTGACTGAAAATTTGTCATCAGTCTGTTAATTTAACCAGTAGTACAGCCCTTCATGAGTAGCATTCAAGGGGGCGTTTTCCAACCGGATAACGCTCGCCCTCACATCGCTGCTGTAACGCAATGTGCTCTACAGAGTGCTGACATGTTACCATGACCTGCAAATTCACCAGGTCTGTCTCCAATTGATAACGTATGGGATATCATGGGATGGCACCTCGAGCATCATCCACAGTCAGCAATGACGGTCCTAGTATTGACACAGCAAGTGCAACAAGCATGGAACTCCATACCACAAAGTGACATTCGGCACCTGTATGACATAATGCATGCACGCTTGCAGGCTTGCCTTCAAAATTCTGGAGGTTACACCCTCTATTAAATTAACATAATTTCACATTTGCACAGCATTTTCTTGAGCTTAAATTAGCCAGTGATCTTGTGCATTTAATCAATTAAACATGTTAACTAGACAATTGCATTACCCAAATTTCATTACTCTACGGCAATTTTTTCTTGGTGTTGGGATTTTTTTTTCCGCCAGTGTACATGCACACCCACAGTCTTCAAGAGAAAATTCACTCTAACATAATTAACTAGGGGATGGTCAGAATGGATATTTCAACTGTTTAATACGTTCGTAAGTTATAAATGCATGCTTGGACTTGCCAAAAAAACTACTCAACAATCATTTGAGTTTTTGAAAAAAAAATCGTGATTACCATCCTTCATTTGCTACGTACAAAGGAATAAAAATAAATCTAACTGAAAAATACAAAATAACATCACCAGTACTAAGAATGCGTACGAGAAAAGATCAATACTTACAAAAAGGTATATAAACAGGAAAGAACATTGAAAGAAATCAATTTGGACATACCAATTCCTATGTAAACGTCAGGCAAAGAAAGTGCCATCACCAAACTTGTCTAGAACATTACAAAAGCTAATTCCCATTTCCTTTTGAGCAATCACTATTTCCGTGCTCTCCGGATCCCAATTTTAACATAGATATCAAAACGGGCACAGATTGGAAGTTACAAAAATGCATCATTGGAAGTAAACAGCCAATTAAATCGCTCTCTCATAAAGACGGAGTATGGTTTTTCTGTATCCTTTTCTTCACCTCTTTCTTTAAAAAATTCATACTGTGAGGGATTTTCGAAAATGTTCTTGAATTTATCTGTGACTAAAAATGACATTTATAGATATTTTATACTTTTCATATTCTACTGTTTAGATGCCTTTATTTATTTATTTATTTATTAATTTTGTAAGAGCTCAAGAGTCAAATGTGTTTTCTGCTCATGCACGAAAAGAAAAAAAAAAAGAAATATCCATGTTTAGTCTTTTGTTGTTCCAAGTCTTACTTAAGATTAATTTAAGCTAACAAAGAACCACTAATTGCCCGGACAAATACGTATAACTTAATCAATATTTTCAAAGATTTGCTTTTTGTTATCAAAATGTTTATCATTGTTATCATTGTCAGCCTTTATCAATACACTGCGGACTGAAATATTGTGTCAGATTATTCTATTTCCTGTTTTCTACAGTTCTACTCCATTTTGCTAATTAAATCTTCCCCATCTTATCTCTCCAAAGATGCTGTGATTTCTTTATCGGTCTTTTTGTATCTATCGATATCCAGTCTAGCACTTCGGTAATTCATATATCAACATTAATTCCAGAAAGTGGTTCAAAACCCAATTTCAGTTTAACTTTTTTTACTCTACAAATGACGTAACTTTAGTTTGCTCCATAATCTATGTGTTTCGTTTTCTGTCCCTTTTGGTGAAACCTAAAATCCATCTCTCCATACTTTTTTAGGTGGTTTGAAGCATTATCGCAGTTTTGTTTATTACTTTCCAAGTCTCTGAAGCCAAGGAAGGGGTTGTTTTCAGCTCCGGACCCCTTGCAAAATTGCACAAGGGACATTATAGCGAATCCTCTGCTCCGACCCGAAAATACTTTCTGAGTATGGTTTAGCCTAAAGCATAAGTTATTTCAAAGGAAAATCAATTCTTTAAAACTTTTCTTTTCAAACCAACTATGAGGTCATTTTTGACTATATATATAGTGCTATGTATTCCGAATGCTCTCCCTGCAAGTTTAACTTTGTTGTTGATCTCTACCATGACATTTCCGTTCGTTGCAATGACTTATCCTAAATATAAGTGCACGCCGTTTGTAACTAATCTGTATCAAGAGTGATAGTTTCAGTGGAAACATGAGAATTTTGCCTAATTTTTAATTTTCAAGGCTAACTTCTCAACCCAACCAGTTTGCTTTTTCTTTTCACTTCAGTCTTAAAGCCTCTCTTGCAGTGAGTTAAATGAGGAACAAGCAAAAGGTCATCAATGGGTGAGTCTTAAAATAGAAGACTTTTACAAGAAGTAAAATTTTAAACTTACTATTAGGAAAGTTTAGAAAAAAAGGCTGATAAAAATGAAGTGCCCGGTACACTTTACTAGCTGTCAGCACAACTAAATATTTAAATTTTCACTTTAAAAAATAATAGCAATACTTTCTCATGGGCTGTTTGTCATTGTAGCATAGAAAGAAAAATCCATATTAATGACACTAGCATTTGTCCATGCTAATGACAAATCTGAACTTAAATGAGATATACAATTGAAGGGGCAAGTGGATAAAGGTGATACGTGACATTTGAATTTCGCCGACTTACACAAATTCAAATTAGTGTATGTTTAATTGTGTTAACTCACATACACCGTTGAAGGGCGGGCAAGTGAATAAAGGCGATATGTGACAATATTTTTAATTTCTAGAAAAAATTTTCAAAAAAAAAAAAAATTATTACCTTAACACCTTCATCCATGGTAAAAGTAAGTAAAACTAAAATTGTCACATATCACTTTTATCCACTTGCCCCTTCAATTATTTCAACACAATACTCCTTTTAATGTTACATGCAAATCAGAAAAAACTTAATTAAAATACTAATTTGAAGATTATTGTCCATTCTAATGACATACACTTGATGTACTCATCTAATATTTAACTTGTGCCAAGTTGTAGCAAATGCTTCCACTATTTGCACAGTTATCAAAAATGGCTAGCTGTTACCGAGGAGAAACTTTTTTTTTTCAACTGTTAGATTTGTGAAAATGAAATATGGATTAAGAACCAGCCCTTGTTGAAGTATTTACTTGAGTTTAAAATGAAATATGTGGAGGAAAACCTTTAATCTTTTTGTTAGGTACTCTAATTTATTTATTATTTTTTAATTAATTTCTTGGATAAATAAGCTCTTTAAATTCATTTAAACGAATAATGACACTGCAGTGGTCTTAAATATGATTCTAATAAACAAAATTATTCA
>JAXGGA010011919.1:0-40655 GCA_038373865.1 Uloborus plumipes | reverse complement strand
ACCAGGGACACGTAATTTTTATATATTAAGATAAGAAAGATTATTATTTGTTTACTGCGCTCCAGAAGCTGCCAGAACGTGTGCTTTATGTCGCTCAGCCATGGAGGTGTCAAAAAAGGCTTAGTAAAAAGGCTTAGCCAAGAACACAGAAAAGCTGGTAGCTAAATACATAATTTGCAATAAAAAATATATTGCAGTCCTAAATTGAGATAAAAACTATCCTATCATTTAAGTTGGACCAAACTGAAACTGCGTGTAAAATTTGGTTAAAATCGGCTCAGTAGCTGAGGAGTCCATTGGCCACAAACACAGGGACACGTAATTTTTATATATTAAGATATTACCTGTTTACTGCGCTTCGGAAGCTATCAGAACGTGTGCTTTATGTCGCTCAGCCATGGAGGTGTCAAAAAAGGCTTAGTAAAAAGGTTTAGCCAAGAACACAGAAAACCTGGTAGCTAAATACATAATTTGCAATTAAAAATACATTGCGGTCCTAAATTGAGATAAAAACTATCCTATCATTTAAGTTGGACCAAACTGAAACTGCGTGCAAAATTTGGTTACAATCGGTTCAGTAATTGAGGAGTCCATTGGCCACAAACACAGGGACACGTAATTTTTATATATTAAGATAAGAAAGATTATTACTTGTTTACTGCGCTGCAGAAGCTGCCAGAACGTGTGCTTTATGTCGCTCAGCCATGGAGGTGTCAAAAAAGGCTTAGTAAAAAGGCTTAGCCAAGAACACAGAAAAGCTGGTAGCTAAATACATAATTTGCAATAAAAAATATATTGCAGTCCTAAATTGAGATAAAAACTATCCTATCATTTAAGTTGGACCAAACTGAAACTGCGTGTAAAATTTGGTTAAAATCGGCTCAGTAGCTGAGGAGTCCATTGGCCACAAACACAGGGACACGTAATTTTTATATATTAAGATATTACCTGTTTACTGCGCTTTTGAAGCTGTCAGAACGTGTGCTTTATGTCGCTTAGCCATGGAGGTGTCAAAAAAGGCTTAGTAAAAAGGCTTAGTTAAAAGGTTTAGCCAAGAACACAGAAAAGCTGGTAGCTAAATACATAATTTGCAATAAAAAATATATTGCAGTCCTAAATTGAGATAAAAACTATCCTATCATTTAAGTTGGACCAAACTGAAACTGCGTGTAAAATTTGGTTTAAATCGGCTCAGTAGCTGAGGAGTCCATTGGCCACAAACACAGGGACACGTAATTTTTATATATTAAGATATATATATATATATATATATATATATATATATATATATATTAGGGTGATGCTTAAAAATGAAAGTTAAAAAATTCAACGGTTCACCCTCCCATTTTGGTCTCTCATATGTAAAACGGTGTAAACTAAAATTTTGTTGGATTTCATTAAGTTTTAGGGGTCGCTACCAGGCTTTAAATTTCATAAAAAATGTTAAAATTCAAAACAATTTACATTAGTAATTTTAAATATTATATAAAAACCTCTTCTCACTTAACACTTAATTTTTATGCCAGGAAGACTTCAGTCTAACCACACAGCCCCTCCCTTCCTGTTTAGACCAACTCCCCCTCCCCCTCTCCTACCAATTTGAGGAGCTGTTTGACAGCGCAGTGGCTGCCTATAATCAGTGCAGGTGTGTGCAGTTAGTCTAACCTTCAAAGCAGTGTATTTCACTTATATTACAAAGAGTGATTTATTTTCTGTGTTTTTTTACAGTGAATCTAATAAGTTTCGTAAGTAAGAGTTTTTATTTGTGGGAATTATTAACAATGAGTAATATAATGAATAAATAAATTTGAATAGAATGGAAGGTTATATTACTTGTTTTGGCTGCTTTTAACAGACTTCAGATTAATAAATTTAGGCTTAGGACTCAATTTTTAGTTTTCATAATTTTATTACTGTTATTTATGGCAAATTGTAAAGTGCCTGTAGTTTCTACAAGAAAACAGACGGAAATATGGCTATAGTAGGTCAAATTTCTCAAACATTAAATCAAACCAAACTATCTTCTAAACGTGAAACTCTCTCTGTATTTTTTTAAAGCTTACAGGTGTTAACCGAGCACGTTGGGTGACGAAGTCTATCTACTCTCTGAAAATACTCTTGTTTCGAGAACAATTCAGATAGACAAAACTTGAGGGAAAATGTTTGCGAGAAATCTGTATTTTTAGTCTTAATCTACATTCAGTTTTTGTTCCAAGCTCCAACCGCTTGTTCAGAGCCAAGAAATGAATTAGAACTCCTCAAAGGTTTGAAGAAGTATGAGGATGTAAACCTTGTCATAGCTAGAAAAACAGTAAAGTATGTGGCCATTTATGGTATGTCTCGGAAGAACTTATCACCTTATCATTTTTTTGACGACAAAGTGGGAAATGAAACTAAGAAAATGGTGAAAGCTCTAAAGAAAGAGGGAGCTGATTTTTGCCCGAAAAGAATTAATGTAGACATTGAAAACTTTGGTAATAAAAATCTAGATGATTTTGTCACTAGTAACACCAAAAGATTCTCTTTTCTATTACCGGATTACTCTCCGATTTCCTCAAAAAAAAAAGTTGAAGACTGGATCAAAGACAAGATATATTCAAAGTAAGGAGATAGTAATAAAATTTAAGGTATTCAATGATGCAGCAGAGAGAATGGTGTCCTTAATTCAAGAGTACAACAAAATACTGACCCTAGATGAAGACCAGAAGCAGTATATTTTGCTTCTTGTGAAGTCCTTCAGACAAAAGTTCTCGAACTACAAAAAAGCAACTTTGCTGTCGGCATAATGAGTTTTTTATGTGTTAATTGTGCATCAGAATCTTTTTGAGGACTATAAACAACTAATATAAGCTTATATTAATTCTGTAATAAGTTTTTAAAAAATTGTGACAATTAAAGAAATTTTGTAAAAATCTGTGTTTTTAATCAAATTTTCATCTTATTTGTTCACAACTCGAAAGTAAATTGAAATATATATATGATACAAACTTAGCTTTGGGTAACATATATGGACCTTAAAACCTCATTTTAGTTTTTATTATGTAAAGAAATAGAATTTTATAATAAGTAAAAAAAAATTAAATAATCACTTTTTGGGAAAATGTTAGATTTTTTTAATCTTGAGTAGCGACCTTTAAATTTTTCTCAAAAAATCTCAAAAAATTAATTTAAGTTTCTCTTATTAGGTAGAACAAAATGGGAGGGTGACCCAAGAGAAAAGAAACAAAAAAAAATTTTTGAGGTCTTTTAAGCATCACCCTAATATATATATATACTAGCTGACCCGGCCACGCGTTGCTGTGGCTAAGGTATGGGTTAAACTATAATGTTTCAATAGAAACGAAAAATTTTATTACCATTATAGAGATCAACTTTATATAAATATGAATTTGAGGTCAAAATATGAAAACAATCGAACAAAAATTTCCTAAGTTTGCTAGAAATAAAAAATCAACAAAAAATGTAGCATTTTATTACTTAGAAATATTATATTCAGGCTTGTAACAATTGAGTTAATTAAAAATTTGCTAATTGCTATTGTAACATTTTATTTTTTAATATAACATTTTATTTTTTAATAATGTAGGTATGGTAGATAATTAACCAATATTATTTGTTATTTTTTGAATTATAAGCATTTTTCATTTATGTTTAACTCAACACTAATCGGTGCGCAATATTCTTTGTTAATCTGTCTTTTGTAAACAAAAATAGATTGGACGGTTTTCCCACACGGGAGCAAGCAACCTATAGTTGCCCATGGGAAAAGCATGGATTTTCTAAATCTAAACCGCAAATTGACATTGTTTGTCCTTGGGACTTATTAATGGACATGGCGGAGGCTAAACGAATGGGAAACTGTAGACTTTTGAAGGGTATTGAAGATTCTGACGGTGTCATTGGGATACGTGGCAACAGAACTACTTCATCTTTAAACTTGCCAGTCAAAATGATTGCCTCAACAATGTTCCCGGTGATTTTTTTGATAACTAAACGCGTACCATTGCATAATCTCGGTGGATTTAAATTATGTAGAAGAACTATGGGTAAACCCATTTTTAGCCGCCGATTATGTGGTGGCATTCCGGGTATGTTTAAAGAATTTTAGTCAAGAATACAGAAAAGCTGGTAGCTAAATAGATAATTTGCAATAAAGAATATATTGCGGTCCTAAATTGAGATAAAAACTATCCTATCATTTAAGTTGGACCAAACTGAAACTGCGTGTAAAATTTGGTTAAAATCGGCTCAGTAGCTGAGGAGTCCATTGGCCACAAACACAGGGACACGTAATTTTTATATATTAAGATATTACCTGTTTACTGCGCTTCGGAAGCTGTCAGAACGTGTGCTTTATGTCGCTCAGCCATGGAGGTGTCAAAAAAGGCTTAGTAAAAAGGTTTAGCCAAGAACACAGAAAAGCTGGTAGCTAAATACATAATTTGCAATTAAAAATACATTGCGGTCCTAAATTGAGATAAAAACTATCCTATCATTTAAGTTGGACCAAACTGAAACTGCGTGCAAAATTTGGTTACAATCGGGTCAGTAATTGAGGAGTCCATTGGCCACAAACACAGGGACACGTAATTTTTATATATTAAGATATTACCTGTTTACTGCGCTTCGGAAGCTGTCAGAACGTGTGCTTTATGTCGCTCAGCCATGGAGGTGTCAAAAAAGGCTTAGTAAAAAGGTTTAGCCAAGAACACAGAAAAGCTGGTAGCTAAATACATAATTTGCAATTAAAAATACATTGCGGTCCTAAATTGAGATAAAAACTATCCTATCATTTAAGTTGGACCAAACTGAAACTGCGTGCAAAATTTGGTTACAATCGGTTCAGTAATTGAGGAGTCCATTGGCCACAAACACAGGGACACGTAATTTTTATATATTAAGATAAGAAAGATTATTATTTGTTTACTGCGCTCCAGAAGCTGCCAGAACGTGTGCTTTATGTCGCTCAGCCATGGAGGTGTCAAAAAAGGCTTAGTAAAAAGGCTTAGCCAAGAACACAGAAAAGCTGGTAGCTAAATACATAATTTGCAATAAAAAATATATTGCAGTCCTAAATTGAGATAAAAACTATCCTATCATTTAAGTTGGACCAAACTGAAACTGCGTGTAAAATTTGGTTAAAATCGGCTCAGTAGCTGAGGAGTCCATTGGCCACAAACACAGGGACACGTAATTTTTATATATTAAGATATTACCTGTTTACTGCGCTTCGGAAGCTATCAGAACGTGTGCTTTATGTCGCTCAGCCATGGAGGTGTCAAAAAAGGCTTAGTAAAAAGGTTTAGCCAAGAACACAGAAAACCTGGTAGCTAAATACATAATTTGCAATTAAAAATACATTGCGGTCCTAAATTGAGATAAAAACTATCCTATCATTTAAGTTGGACCAAACTGAAACTGCGTGCAAAATTTGGTTACAATCGGTTCAGTAATTGAGGAGTCCATTGGCCACAAACACAGGGACACGTAATTTTTATATATTAAGATAAGAAAGATTATTACTTGTTTACTGCGCTGCAGAAGCTGCCAGAACGTGTGCTTTATGTCGCTCAGCCATGGAGGTGTCAAAAAAGGCTTAGTAAAAAGGCTTAGCCAAGAACACAGAAAAGCTGGTAGCTAAATACATAATTTGCAATAAAAAATATATTGCAGTCCTAAATTGAGATAAAAACTATCCTATCATTTAAGTTGGACCAAACTGAAACTGCGTGTAAAATTTGGTTAAAATCGGCTCAGTAGCTGAGGAGTCCATTGGCCACAAACACAGGGACACGTAATTTTTATATATTAAGATATTACCTGTTTACTGCGCTTTTGAAGCTGTCAGAACGTGTGCTTTATGTCGCTTAGCCATGGAGGTGTCAAAAAAGGCTTAGTAAAAAGGCTTAGTTAAAAGGTTTAGCCAAGAACACAGAAAAGCTGGTAGCTAAATACATAATTTGCAATAAAAAATATATTGCAGTCCTAAATTGAGATAAAAACTATCCTATCATTTAAGTTGGACCAAACTGAAACTGCGTGTAAAATTTGGTTTAAATCGGCTCAGTAGCTGAGGAGTCCATTGGCCACAAACACAGGGACACGTAATTTTTATATATTAAGATATTACCTGTTTACTGCGCTTCGGAAGCTGTCAGAACGTGTGCTTTATGTCGCTCAGCCATGGAGGTGTCAAAAAAGGCTTAGTAAAAAGGTTTAGCCAAGAACACAGAAAAGCTGGTAGCTAAATACATAATTTGCAATTAAAAATACATTGCGGTCCTAAATTGAGATAAAAACTATCCTATCATTTAAGTTGGACCAAACTGAAACTGCGTGCAAAATTTGGTTACAATCGGTTCAGTAATTGAGGAGTCCATTGGCCACAAACACAGGGACACGTAATTTTTATATATTAAGATAAGAAAGATTATTACTTGTTTACTGCGCTCCAGAAGCTGCCAGAACGTGTGCTTTATGTCGCTCAGCCATGGAGGTGTCAAAAAAGGCTTAGTAAAAAGGCTTAGCCAAGAACACAGAAAAGCTGGTAGCTAAATACATAATTTGCAATAAAAAATATATTGCGGTCCTAAATTGAGATAAAAACTATCCTATCATTTAAGTTGGACCAAACTGAAACTGCGTGTAAAATTTGGTTAAAATCGGCTCAGTAGCTGAGGAGTCCATTGGCCACAAACACAGGGACACGTAATTTTTATATATTAAGATATTACCTGTTTACTGCGCTCCGGAAGCTGTCAGAACGTGTGCTTTATGTCGCTCAGCCATGGAGGTGTCAAAAAAGGCTTAGTAAAAAGGCTTAGTAAAAAGGTTTAGCCAAGAACACAGAAAAGCTGGTAGCTAAATACATAATTTGCAATTAAAAATACATTGCGGTCCTAAATTGAGATAAAAACTATCCTATCATTTAAGTTGGACCAAACTGAAACTGCGTGCAAAATTTGGTTACAATCGGTTCAGTAATTGAGGAGTCCATTGGCCACAAACACAGGGACACGTAATTTTTATATATTAAGATATTACCTGTTTACTGCGCTCCGGAAGCTGTCAGAACGTGTGCTTTATGTCGCTCAGCCATGGAGGTGTCAAAAAAGGCTTAGTAAAAAGGTTTAGCCAAGAACACAGAAAAGCTGGTAGCTAAATACATAATTTGCAATTAAAAATACATTGCGGTCCTAAATTGAGATAAAAACTATCCTATCATTTAAGTTGGACCAAACTGAAACTGCGTGCAAAATTTGGTTACAATCGGTTCAGTAATTGAGGAGTCCATTGGCCACAAACACAGGGACACGTAATTTTTATATATTAAGATGAAGGGAAAAAAATTAATCGCCCCCCTTGAAAAGTTTCTGCATCCGCCCTTGGGGGGGTCAGACCCCTGACACCCCCCCCCCCGCTGGCTACGGCCTTGTACACGCATTCAAATTTCCTCATTTATACGTGTGGCATTATGAAGCAGTACATAGTTCCGCTAAACGTTAGTTAAAAGTAGAAACGAATATTATACCTTCTATGTCCATAAACAAAAATAGTTAATAATAGTCCAGGATCTGACAGCACTTCTGTAGGAATGTTTGAGTAGTGGGAATTTTTTTTTCAAAAATGTTTAGCAGGTGCCCTAGGAAGTATTTTGGACTCGGGTGGACATCCGCCACCTGGTGCATTTTTTTGCTATGACGTCATCAAAGATGGCGGCCATTTTGGCTCTCATAAATGCTAAAAAATGCCCAGCACTTCTGCAGGAAATTTAAAAATTGAGAATTTCTTTTCAAAAATGTTTAGTAGGTGTCCTAGAAAGAATTTTAGACTCGGGTGGACACCCGCCTCCTTTTAAATTTTCCGGTTATGACGTCATCAAAGATGGCCGCCGCTCGATTCTATAAATGCTCATATCTATGCTGATACTTGACCGATTTGCATGAAAATTGCAATTTTTTTACTAATTTGTCTGATGCTTATTTGTCTTTAAGCTGCACTGTTAGAAATTTACTCGAAAAATAAAATTGAAAATCAATTTATTTATTTATTTTTATTTTCAACTACCATGACTTAACCATAAAAAATGGTATTAACCCTTTTATTTGTGCGAGAAACTGCTAATTTTCCTCTGCTTGCATGCCAAAAGATACAACTGTATTACAAATCAGTAAAACGTCCTGCTGTCCAAGCGACAGCAACGAAAATTTAAATTTATTTAAAATAGATATGAATGAGAAAAAATACGAAAATTCCGACATGTTGTAGCAGTTAAGGAGAATTACTTGATCTCTTTTTCACAGTTCCGATTTTGTTGTTGATGATGATTTTTCTACTCTAAAAAAACATTCGAAGAACCGCCTTTACTATCCTGTAGTGCTAAAGGTACAATGTGCAAAAATATTATCTCAATCAATGGTGCGTGGCACTCGTTGCACTAGAAGGTGGCAAATTCTCAAAGTCAATATTCTTCACATGAGTATACAGCTATAATTCTTAGTTCATCTAAAAATTTACAGAATGACCCTTTTCGTATTACCTGCACTACGTATTCTTTTGCTGATTCACGAATTTGTTCTACGTATTCCAGTCAGATGATATACCAAATTTCTCCAAATATTTCATAAAAACATAATGAAGAGCTGTTTTTTTAGTGTAAAATGTACTCCAGTAATTTGATCCAGATAGTGCGTGGATGGTTGGTAGGTTTTCATCTTTGTTTCGGTGAGTATTATGAGCAGACAAAAGTCTCGTAGAATCCATAACTCCAGTGTACCTCTAAAGTTCCTAAACACCAAATCGCTGAATAAGAGTATACCTCGGAAATAAAGCTAACACCATTATTCTCGAAGTCTGCTTCCTCTGCTGTCAAGCAATTTATTATGTCCAGGTCTTTCCACGTTGTAAGATCAGTTTGTTTCCTGATGATGCCCAAAAGTTGTTGATTAGGATAGGCAGAGTAGCATCTTGAGAGATTTTAATGACATGTATAAAAATACTGCTACCTTGTTTCTACGCTTTCGGACTTTTTAGGGGAAAATTTGCTCTAATTGTAAAAAAAAGATTATACTCTTCTACAGCACTTTGCGATACTCCCAATATATGATTTAAATAATAATAATAATAAAACAACAGTTGAGCCAATATTTAGAAAAGTGCCAATTTGAAGTTGGAGTTTTCTGAAAAAAAAAATTTTTTTGCAGAAAAAAACTAATATTGAATTTCCGTCTAAATTGGGTCTAAATGCAAGAAAATAAAAGGGGGGAGGTCAAGGAAGTTATTTACCCCCTCCTTAGATTACTCACTTTTAAGCCGTTACAGATCTGATGAATGTTACAGATCTGATGTTAATATGAGTTACATATTTGAGTTTATGCTTTCCGTCTTCGTTAAACATCTCTAAATATGATATCATTTCCTTGCATTTTTAACATAGAATTAAGATAATTATATTTAAATATATATATTAGGCTAAAAAATCAAATTTCATTATAAAAGAGCATTGTTTGGAAATAAAAATGAGCGAGATAAGGTTTTTAGATAAAATAAATTATGAGATTACCAAATCCAAGCTAATAAAACATTTGTTTTGTTTTGAAACAATACACAACTTACAACTTCAACTTTTTCAACACACAACTCTGCTGCTTGCTTTTCTTTAATTAGTTGCAGGAAATTTAATTTCTTGATCAGAAATTCAAATTTGGCATGCTAGTTTATCTAGTTATTTAGCGAAGTTATGAGAAATTGAAGCACCAAAAAATAAAAAAAAAAAAAATAAATAATAATAATAACTTAACTTAATTTCTGCAGTGTCAATTTTTCTTATTTTACTAACTTCTATTGTTAGGTCATACAAACCACAAATGAAGCAATTGTACTAAAACTCATCGCTTTTCATTTTTTAAGAAAAAAAAAATATTCAATATATATGGCTAAACCTATGATTTTTGCTTTTTATAATTCTGAAACGTGTGAGTTAGTTCTGTAACATATTCGCTGTTTTTCAATGTTACCGCTCTGACTGTTACCGATATGACAAACTGACAAAGTTTTTTTTTTTTTTATTTCCGAGTCGATCGCACTAAACCAAAATCATACACGTGGTTTTTTCACTTGTAATAAAGGACTATACTTATATATAAAATAATTTTTAAAATAATAAAAACTGCGCATTTTAGAGCGTGTTACCGATCTGATGACTCAAATGACACACATTTTATAAAATCATTTTAAAAAATCTTACCTACAATTTTAGATGCTGAAATGCAAATTTTTAATTACGATTCGATAAAACATCCCACCAGGTACTCAGTATCACGTGGTATAGGTGCAGGAAATGATTTTCGGAGCCTAAACATAGATCGGAAGTTATTGTTACCACTCTGACGGCGGAACTTGGGACACGCTTATTTCGCATCGGCTAGAAAATCAGAAATCGATTAAAACAAAAATGAAGTAAAATATTAACAAAGGGGTAAAAATAGAATCGTTTTTTGTGCAAGTGCGTTTTTTTGGGAAGTTAGAAAGTGCGCATGACCTGTTTGCATGCTAAGCTTTGCTACTGGGGACACGTTACCGATCTGATTTTTGATGTATAAAAACAATATTTTCTGAAGAAAAAAAAATTTTTTTTCTGATGTTATTAGATGAAATAAAAGCAGAACCTTATCTTCTTTCTGGGGAAAATTATTTTTTTAACTAGTTATTGAAATACTAGTGAAAATTCACTTGGGACTCAAATTGGCACTTTTCTAAATATTTGCTCAGTTATTACTTCGTCAAGGGTTTGTTTTCATTTGTCATAGCCTTTCGTACAAAAAAGTTCACTATATAACAGGACTTTTCATCAGACAAGGTTTCTTCTCTTATGTTGCCATAAGATTTTTCTAGCTCTTTTTACAATGCACCTATTTGTAATCTTAACATAAACTCCTGTTCATTTAACAATGAACAGTTTTCAGATGGTTTATACTGAAAGATCTCTTCCAAGTCAGAGGAATGAACTAAAAGTTTTCGCATCATGATGTGAGGCTGACTGTTTGACTGCTTTTTACTGGCTTTCCTTGTGGTAATACAAGCATTTTGTGTTTTGTTGCAAGGAAGTATTGGCAATATTGCTTTTAGAATGAAGCTTGAGCGATCTTGACTCTTTTCCCCTTGTATCGTGTTAAGCACAGTCACCAGTATTAAAAAGGTTTTATATATTTTTCATTGTATCTTGTGAAGCAGCCAGCCAAAGGTACTGGCTTCACAAGATACAATGAAAAATGTATTAATTTTTTTAATACTGGTGACTGTGCTTAACACGATACAAGGGAAAAAGAGTCAAGATCGCTCAAGCTCCATTCTTAAAGCCATATTGCCAATATTTCCTTGCAACAGAACACAAAATCCTTGTACTACCACAAGGAAAGCCAGTAAAAAGAAGTCAAACAGTCAGCCTCACATCATGATACGAAAACTTTTATTTCGTTCCTCTGACGTGGAAGGAATCTTTCAGTATGAACCATCTGAAAACTGTTCATTGTTAAATGAACAAGAGTTTATGTTAAGATTACAAATAGGTGCATTGTAAAAAGAGCTAGAAAAATCTTATGGCAAAACAAGAGAAGAAAATTTGTCTGATGAAATGTCCTGTTATATAGTGAACTTTTTGTACGAAAGGCTAATGACAATTAAAAACAAACCCTTGACGAAGTAATAACTGTTTTTTTATTATTATTATTTAATTCATATATTGGGAGTATCACAAAGAGCTGTGGAGAAGTCTATAATATTTTTTACAATTCGAGAAAATTTTCCCCTAAGGAGTCCGAAAGCGATGAAACAAGGTAGCAATATTTTTATACATGTCATTAAAACCTCTCAAGATGCTACTCTGCCTATCCTAATCAACAACTTTTGGGCTTCATCAGGAAACAAACTGATCTTACAACGTGGAAAGACCTGGACATAATAAATTGCTTCACAGCAGAGGAAGCAGACTTCGAGAACAATGGTGTTAGCTTTATTTCCGAAGTATACTCTTATTCAGCGATTTGGTGTTTAGGAACTTTAGAGGTACACTGGAGTTATGGATTCTACGAGACTTTTGTCTGCTCATAATACTCACCGAAACAAAGATGAAAACCTACTACCAACCATCCACGCACTATATGGATCAAATTACTGGAGGACATTTTACACTAAAAAAACAGCTCTTCATTATGTTTTTATGAAATATTTGGAGAAATTTGGTATATCATCTGACTGGAATACGTAGAACAAATTCGTGAATCAGCAAAAGAATACGTAGTGCAGGTAATACGAAAAGGGTCATTCTGTAAATTTTTAGATGAACTAAGAATTATAGCTGTATACTCATGGGAAGAATATCGACTTTGAGAATTTGCCACCTTCTAGTGCAACGAGTGCCACGCACCATTGATTGAGATAATATTTTTGCACATTGTACCTTTAGCACTACAGGATAGTAAAGGCGGTTCTTCGAATGTTTTTTTAGAGTAGAAAAATCATCATCAACAACAAAATCGGAACTGAAAATGGGGGATCAAGTAATTATCCTTAACTGCTACAACATTTCGGAATTTTCGTATTTTTTCTCATTCATATCTATTTTAAATAAATTTAAATTTTCGTTGCTGTCGCTTGGACAGCAGGACGTTTTACTGATTTGTAATACAGTTGTATCTTTTGGCGTGCAAGCAGAGGAAAATTAGCAGTTTCTCGCACAAATAAAAGGGTTAATACCATTTTTTATGGTTAAGTCATGGTAGTTGAAAATAAAGATAAATAAATAAATTGATTTTCAGTTTTATTTTTCGAGTAAATTTCTAACAGTGCAGCTTAAAGACAAATAAGCATCAGACAAAATAGTAAAAAAATTGCAATTTTCATGCAAATCGGTCTAGTATCAGCATAAATATGAGCATTTACAGAATCGAGAGACGGCCATCTTTGATGACGTCATAACCAGAAAATTTAAAAGGAGGCGGGTGTCCACCCTAGTCTAAAATTCGTTCTAGGACACCTACTAAACATTTTTGAAAAGAAATTCTCAATTTTTAAATTTCCTGTAGAAGTGCTGGGCATTTTTTAGCATTTATGAGAGCCAAAATGGCCGCCATCTTTGATGACGTCATAGCAAAAAAATGCACCAGGTGGTGGATGTCCACCCGAGTCCAAAATACTTCCTAGGGCACCCACTAACCATTTTTGAAAAAAAATTCCCACTACTCAAACATTCCTACAGAAGTGCTGTTAGATCCTGGACTAATAACAAGGAAATACGGTTTTTACAATATTAAGTGATAAAAATTTTCCCACTAATGTTCACGAAGAAAAGTAACAATGCAATGGGAAAAAATGTAGTTTTTTTTTTAATATGCTCATTGAAAATTTGGTTTTATTCTTAAACATTTGTGAGAAAAGTTTAATATTAGAATAAAGGTTGTGAAAATTCGACTACCAAAATTCATCCCTTTTGCCTCCACCTCTCCGCCCCCCCCCCCCGTGAAGCCTGTCCCTTATTGACAGTTCCTAAATTGGGCATCCCTGAGTTGCTGGCATACAACTAGGAACTTAAAATGAAACCCCGATGCTGAATTCGTAGAATACTATGCAGAGGTAATCAATCGCCCTTTTTTGCACAGCCTCATATATTTTGCACTACTAAACTAATCTGGATGTGTTTGCTAAAAGAGTTCACTTACCACCGAATTGTATTCGCAATTTTAAATAACATACTGCCGTGCTAAGCGCAAAAGTCGTATCTGCACTTTTTGTCAAAATTGAGTTACGGTCACCTAGTGGTTCCCAGTCCCATATTTCATCTAAATACAATGTTAAATTATCATTTGTCCATGGGAAATATTTTTAAAAAATATTTTTAAAAGTTTTATCTGAATCAAATACATGGAGGCGCAAAACTTTAAACGGCCATTTCTCATTTTGAAGTCTTCTGCAGATACGACTTTTGCGCTTAGCACGGCAGCATAGTCAGGGATCCCTGATAGAGATTTTTCTGTTTATTACTATCTCCCCAAAAACAACAGTGTTGTAAAAAAATCCCCCGCCAAGAAAACCTTAAATACTCAGCCTTAAAAAGTTATGATATCGAGTTTTCCCGCCAAGTTTGTGCCAAACTACAACTAACCTGTATGTATAGTTCTTTTAAATTGTTTTCAGTCCTGCCAGGCGGGAAGTTTTTACTCATTATCACCTCACAAGACAAAGCTTCCCGCCTGGCAGGACTAAAAACAATTTAAAAGAACTATACATACAGGTTAGTTGTAGTTTGGCACAAACTTGGCGGGAAAACTCGATATCATAACTTTTTAAGGCTGAGTATTTAAGGTTTTCTTGGCGGGGGATTTTTTTACAACACTGTTGTTTTTGGGGAGATATCACATGTTTTTGCATTAATATTATTTCTTTGCCTGTTTTTTTTTCTCTTCAAAATTTACTTTGCATGTTTTTTTTCCCTTCAACAGTTTTCTTGGCGGTCCGACATCTGTAGTTTTCTTGGCGGCATGCATTTGGTGCAAAAGTTCAAGGATCTTCTTCAGTCTAAGATAAATTTGAAATCAATCACAATGTACCACCCGAACCGACGCAAAACAAAGCTAGTTGATAACAATACTACGATTAAATTAAAAGTTTAAACAAAAAACCCCAACCCTTACTGCCGATCTCATATTAAAATGAACTAAATTGAAGATCCCTTTTAAAAGCCTTATGCAATAAAATCAATTACAAATATTTTATTTGTTAACAAATAGAAACTGGCAACAGATGAAATTATAAATCATTGAGTTTTCTTTCCTCGTGGCCCAACAATGAAAACATAAATGCTCAGATGTTGAACAGAGCTAGTAGATAGAAATCGGACCAATTTTAAGCATTAATAACTCCGGGGTGCGATGACCCCGGGGGGTAAATTTTGGGAAAATGTCCTCAATGTCTCATCGAGAATATTCATACCAAAAATCAACACTAAAGACCCCCGGGGAGAAAAGATACGGAAAATAAAAACGAGGGGGGAGGGGGTGGGGGGTCGAAAAACCCCCTATGCCGAGCTTTGGGACAAAATAAATGTGGGTGCAAAAGCAGAGCTCAATCCGAGTTACCGTTTAGTCTGGACCCCTGTCAAACAATTTTTAAAAAGTGCGAAAAATAGCGATTTTATAACATATATCACCCCTCCCCCTTAGGGTCCTGGATGTTTTGCTTTAGTATGTGCCGTCAGGGGCCGCTGGAGATTGAGTATACCAAAAATGAACTTTAAGGATCTTTATGGGGCTGAGATACAGAGGGGTGAAAACCCCGGTTTGGTTACTCGCGTAAACAGTCCTAGTCGCTCTTTTACATTTTTATTGGCGACGGAAATTTCTTGGCGGCTTGTATTTGGTTTTCTTGGCGGGGCGGGACGCTCCCGCGTCCCGTGATCAAGCTAATCTTCCGTGAGCAGCTTTATTTTAATGAGACGCCCAACTTTTCCTCTTACAACAATTCTCGATTGTGGTAGCTAACAGGGGTAGCAGGGATCAAATGTGTCGATTCTATGGGTCTCAAAAACTTATCACTAACTGTGGCTGTGTTAATTAAATCTTAAGATAATTATTAACATTGCTGAAAAAAATATTTGTCCTACAAGGTGTATGGTTTGATCAAAGAATCCCCCTCCTCCCAACATGTATCGATTACGAGGTCATCAAAAGTAATGACTAACTACCTAATTTTTTTTCTACAGCTTAGTTAATATGTATATAATTTAACAGTCACATTGTCCTACGAATTGCGTGGTATGTTATCCTGGTCCTACGCTCTAAAAATGTAGTACCCTGATGAAAAAATAATCAGCACTAAGCTTAATCTTCTTAAATTGCGCCGTTTCAATGAGACGCCCGACAATATCATAAACGAAATTCTGGGTTGTGGTAGCTAGGGGTAGCTGAGTCAAAATTTGCCGATTTGACGGTTCTCAAAAATGTATTACTAACTGTTGGTAATTTATTAAATATTAAGAAAATTACTAACTTTATTGAAAAAAATATTTGTCCTACAAGGTATATGGTTTGTTCGAAGTGTCCCCTCATCCAAAGATGTATCAATTACGAGGTCATCAAAAGTGATTACTAACTGCCCGATTTTTTTCCTATTGCTTAGTTAATATGCATATAATTTAACAGTCACATTTGTCCTACAGATTGAGTGGTATGTCATCCAGGCAATACGTAATGTAGTACAGATCCCTGATGAAAAAATAACTATAAAACCAAATCTTCTTGAATAGTATCGTTTCAATGAGACGCAAGGTTATTGCATAAACGAAATTCTGGATTGAGGTAGCTAACAAGGGCAGCAGGGAAAAAATGACGATTTGACGATACTCAAAAATTTAATATTAATTGTTGGTTTTTTTTATTAAATATTAAGAAAATTATTAACATTAGTGGAAAAAATATTCGTCCTACAAAATGTTTGCTTTGATGAGAGTCCCCTCCTCCCATCATGTATCGATTACGAGATCATCAAGAATAATTACTAACTACTTCAATTTTTTACTTTTGCTTTTTTCGTTAATATTTATATAATTTAACAGTCACATTGTCCTTCAAATTTTGTGGTACGATATTGCGGTACTCCAATTGAACACACATTTTCAATTCGTGCTAGTAAAAATAAATTTATTTTGCACAGTTTGGTATTACGGCTGAGCCTTGCCAGTACGCATGGCCAGAGCATATTAGGAATTCTCCGTAAATATCGACCGTAATCCTGCAAAAAAACCACCTTACAATTCTTGTCGAACTAGTGATACCTACCTGTTTACTTGTAGGACATTATGTTATCTGTATAGAGAATACACTAATCTATAATATAAGTTTTGTCCTACAGTTAGTAATAAGAAAAGTGGTCTTGTGGTACTAACAATTTCTGAGCGTAGGACCAGGATAACGTACCACGCAATTTGTAGGACAATGTGACTGTTAAATTATATACATATTAACTAAGCAGTAGAAAAAAAATTGGGTAGTTAGTAATTACTTTTGATGACCTCGTAATCTATACATGTTAGGAGAAGGGGGACTCTATGATCAAATCATACACCTTGTAGGACAAATATTTTTTTCAACAATGTTATTAATTATCTTAGGATTTAATTAAAAACACCACAGTTAGTGATAAGTTTTTGAGACCCATAGAATCGACACATTTGATCCCTGCTACCCCTGTTAGCTACCACAATCGAGAACTGTTGTAAGTGGAAAAGTTGGGCGTCTCATTAAAATGAAGCTACTCACGGAAAATTAGCTTGATAGTAATAAACAGAAAAATCTCTATCAGGGATCCCTGACTAACAGTCACGCCACTAGCGTTCCAGGAATCGCGTAAGCCGACCAGACAACAACACTGTAATGAGAATGGTATGCAGGTCTATACGGTAACAGGTCTACACGGACGAGTGGTCTTGTTTGCCTGCGTGCACTGCAGGAAGTCATGGGTTCGATTCCAACTGATGCCCCGATGTGTTTTCTTCTTTTTGTGCAGTAAATCTTTCTTGTTTTTTCGGAGGGAAATACGCTTTTGAGGACATCCTTTATGCGTAAGACGTTGATTAGCTTCTTAAACAAATAAAAAATAAAAAGGATGCTTTATTTTTCTTGAATACAATCTGTTCTTTCACCCTCACAAAAGCTGAAAGCTTAAGAGCATCGAAAAGTAGTTTACAGTGTTATCATGAGTCTGTGCTTGTAATCTCTTGTCAATCTTGTGCATATTTGTATTAGGGGGAAAACTAAAATGTAATAATAACTATAAAATTGTAATTAGAACGTTCAGCTATTAGTAATCATTGCAATGGATGATATTAGTTGTAGCAGGATTTTCAGCTGTTACGTGGTAAGCCAGAAAGACTGGAAAAGGCCCTGGTTTTTATAGCAAAATATATTTGACAAAGCATGGGGTACAGTGATGAATACGAGGAAATTATTCGCACAGCATCCGAACAACTCGGCAACAGACGAATCCGGAACCCGCCAACTTTTCCTAGGCATGCCTGCTTCAGTTGATGAGTTGACGCCGTTAGCGTTGTGTGAGCACTTTGAGATTAGTGCAATTTGAGATTGGTGCATATTCAGTTTTGTGCCTATTAATGAATATTTAGCTTGTTGCACATAGTGCATATTAAGATTGTGTATAATTGATCCCTCCAAGATAAAGAATATTCAGAAATGGGTGAGTAATTCCAACTCAATCATTTTTCAATAATTTCATTTCATTCTTTATCTTTTTTTATTATAAAAAGAAAAAATAAGAGTCGAATTACTTGTTTTCAGTTGTACTTCTTTATCTACAACCTTTCACGAATTGAAGTCATACTGTTTGAGTATTGAGTTAAAAAAGAGCATGCCAATAATTTTCTTGTGAATCAAATATTGGCGACTCTACTTTTTTTTCTTTTTTGATATTGCACTCGTCGACGAAAACAAGTGCGAGTCTACACTTTTAACTGCTGAGACGGGGTGTGCCTGCACACCCGAAGAATTTGACTTCCGAATTCGAACGCGGTGCTTTGTTTACGCATTTAGCTTTGTTATCTATGCATGTCGTTTAAGTGACTCTTTCAATTGCATTTGTGTAATTCTAGCGATTAAATGCAATAAAACTAGGTTACAGTCAATTGCAATTAATTGAATTGCACTACAAATAAATTAAAATAAAGTACAATACAAAAAATTACAATAAAATTGTGATACAATTATTAAGATACAATTAAACGAGGGGGATTTCGTCACCTTCTCGCTGCCGCCAGTGGAAAATAGTTTCAGTAAAGAGCTTTATCATAATTAGATAAGCTGAAATTCTATTCAAACCCAAAGATAAAAAGAGCATAATAAAATACGTGTAACAAAATTGCTTAAAAAATAATTTTGAATTTTGACATCTCGAATTCAACTTATGTTTTCTCAATGATGAATTGCGATAGGTGTGTGTTAGCTCCTTCGCTACTATGTCCTGCATGGTGGTGTAATGAGACTGTTACAGATTGTGCCCCCATGTGCTGCATGGGGGGAGAGGGGCTACAGGTGCCGGTGAGCAGGTCCGGGTTGGTGGAGCACCGGACATGAGACGTTGGCCGACTGCTAAACTTAAAGAGGGAAAACACGGCGTTTGAAGTAAAAAAAAAGAGAAACATATAGGAATTGATCAAAAAAGAAAAGATTTAAAAAGCCCCCCCCCCCTCCCACCGGGTTCAAACTGAGTTGCACCAAATTTCACAGCTTAGGTGCTAAGATTCTATTGGACAAAAGTGTACAAAATAGTTTTCAAATTCGTGGTCTCTAGTAGCGTAATGCTTTTTAGCTCTGACAGAAGTTTGAATTTATCCGAGAACTTTCGCTAAATTAGAAAGCCTGGTGTTTAAATTCATTGAGAAAATTGGGGCAAGTTTAGTATGATGCAGAAAAACTCTTTCGAATTGCATGGAATGCCAAAGCGTTCGGGAAATCTTTCATTCCATTTATGTTGTTTGTCTGAACTTTCAGTTTAAAAAATTACAGAAAAACTAATTCGAAAAAAAAGTCCCGAGGTGCAAACCCCGAATCGCAAAGTAATTTTGAATCAAGTTTGAGGCCGTAGGTGTTTCGGTATCTTACGGACGCAGGCGCGCTTTTCACATCCTTTCAATTTCTTTGACGTTAACTTTTAATGTAAGGAGATAAAACTGATATTCGAAATTTTCCTGCATTAATTTGTTATACTTTGTGGGAGTTAACAGGAAATAAAACGTTGGGTTTACACACACCTCACATTACCTCCTACGTTAAAATAGAGTTCATTCACCAAAATGTCAACTCCTTGCTTGCCAATTTAGCCCCTAGTGGATACAGACAAAATTCCATTGTAATATATTGTGAGTACGTGGCTGATTTAGATTTAACAAGCAGGGGAAACCAGGGTAAGGAAATATGAAACAGAATTTAGTTTTTAGGACTACATAAAGTTTCTGAATTTATGTTACAGAAGGAATGAATTGCGAAGTCTTGCAAAGAGTTAGATTTTCTGATAACACGTTGATCGCCCTACTGCGAGAGAGTTCATAGCTTGTCATTTTAGATGACAGAATCGACTTTGAGTAAGCTCGCAGGTGATAGATTTGCCGTTTTCGTACGGATTTGAATTTATGTGTAGTACACTGCACTAAAACTGGCCCACATTAATATGGATATTAGGCTTTTGAGGAGGTACCAGTAAATCTAAAACGGCTGACAGGTACACTGTCTTTAGCCCGACTCATGTGCTACGCATTTTTGGTAGCTTGCCAGGCAACGTATTTTCTTCCTCTTATTCTAAAACATATCTTTTTTTTATTTAGAGCTATTACTATGTTTAACTTCCAATTAAAAAAAAAATCGCAAAAAAATTATTCATATATAAAGAAGTTTTAAATGTTAGATTCAAATAGTACAAAGAAGCTGGACTGCTTTATAAGATCAAGTTCTGTGAAGATTGATATTGCATTTATCTTTATGTACGAGATTAGAAAAACAAAAAATAAATATTTACAAGAAGTTTTCACAGTAGAGTTGAGTACCGTAAAATGGGGTTAATCGGAACACTTTTCAGCTTTGATTGTAAAAAAAGCAGTTAAAAAAATTTTTTTTAAGTTTATTTTTTGGATAAAAACTTCGGTCTTGATTTACTTTTGATATTCCAAGCAAAGACAAAAGATTTTAAACAATTACTATTAAAATATACAGGGTGTCCACTCCAATCGTGGACCAATAGCTAATTTCTAAACCGTTAGAGATAAGCATATAGTTGATTTAGGAAAAAATCTCCAAATTATGAAAGGAATTTTGGGTCTATTCAATGTTTTTCAAAAAATCAAATTTTGAAAGAGTTACGAAATTTAAATTTTTATACAGCCCCCCAGTCCTATCAATCATATTTAGTAAAACATTCTTGACACTGTAACGTTTAAAACTAAAAAAAAATCACTCTTCTACCACAAAAATTGACCGAGTTATGAGGTTTTGAAAAATCAAGATTTTACATTATTTCATGACGTCATCCAGCGATCGCTTAAGGGACCGTATGCGAAATCCTTCAAAATCTTGATTTTTCAAAACGTCATAACTCGGTCAATTTTTGTGGTAGAAGAGTGATTTTTTTTAGTTTTAAACGTTACAGTGTCAAGAATGTTTTACTAAATATGATTGATAGGACTGGGGGGCTGTATAAAAATTTAAATTTCGTAACTCTTTCAAAATTTGATTTTTTGAAAAACATTGAATAGACCCAAAATTCCTTTCATAATTTGGAGATTTTTTCCTAAATAAACTCTATGCTTATCTCTAACGGTTTAGAAATTAGCTATTGGTCCACGATTGGAGTGGACACCCTGTATAGCAAATTATGGGTGTTCCGAATCACCCCGCTGATAGGGGTCAATCGGAACACTTGTTAAAATTTTTATTTTTTTCAATTTAATCTGTAATAGGTCTCACAAACATGACTAATATTGATGGGGGAGAATAAGAACAGATAATTACTGTCAAATAAATGTATAATTTCAGTACCAGTAAACGTTTATAATTTGTGAAAATTCAAAATAATTTTGAACTTATGAAAAATGAAAAGTAATTTTAAGAAATACTTTTGAATTGAAATACAAAGATTTAACATGAATGGAAGTCACTCATATCGTCCACAAATATGTACTTGTCCTTAAAACTTGCAATTGTGACTTGGCTTAAGTTTTTTCATAACATCTCCTGGGATGAACTCTACCTTTTCTTTAGTTTTTTGAAATTTCTGGGTTTCGGGGATTGTCCTGAAAGATTTTTTCGCTTATTCATCACTGTCTGTGTGCTGAACGTTTACTACATAAAGTCTATGTGACTTTCCCCCTTTTATTTTAAGTAAAAAGAAGTCTCCTGGAGAAAAAATCTTTTGAAATCTGCAACTTTTGTCATTCTAAGATCTAGTTGCTCACGAGAAGGGATAAACAGTAATAAATCCTTGTCCTTGTCTTGATTAGAAGAATTAGGGTTAGAATCTTGATTTTTCAAACAGTTTCCTTCAAATAAGTTTGAATTGGAACAACAGAACTAAGTGTTCCGATTCACCCCGCAATTTTTTTTCCTATGGCATTTTTCAGAATTCTTCACTTTTATGACACAATTTATAAAAAATGTAAATTCTAATGTGGTATTCTGTTGTTCAGATACATGTATAATTGAAACATACCACTCATAGTTTTTAAATATAATAAGGTTTGTTCTTGCATATGAAGTTTTGCAGTCTATGAAAATGTGATGTTTTCTAGCATTCAACGTGTAGCCCTCTTTAGAAGCCAGTAGCGTTGCCAGATTGACAAAAGTAATTTTTTCCTACTTCCTATGATCTTACCTTTCTAAAAAAAAAATTCATGGCGAAAAATACTCAATAGTATATTTATGAAGAATTTCTTTGTACGGTCGGGAAGTTTTGTTCCGATTGACCCCGCTGTTCCTATACACCCCATTTTACGGTATACCTAGTAATTATGACTTGGCTATTTGACTAAAATCTGGCTTGCAGTAACGGGCCACATTTTAGATGATCGCGGGCCACTTTTGGCCCTCGGGCCATAGTTTTTGTTCATTGTCCTGTAAAATTGTTTTTACTGAAATATATAAAGCATCACGTGGTCGACAAAATGAGCAGTGTACTAGTCTATTCGTGATAGTTAATAGTTTATTTGATCTATGTAAATAGAGTAGTCTCAAAAATCTGCACCGATTGGGGCTCACGCTACCTCAGATTACTGAAAATTCGGATTATTAGAGATTGAAAATAGATATTATTTTAGAGATTAAAATTTTACACTAATCGGACCACTTAAACACGAGCATCTTTTACTTGCACAATTAAAAGGATGTGTTGCTTTCACGACAACTCATCACTCAAATTTAAACTTCCATTTTAAAACCTCTTTAACGAATGTTGATTACGTTTGTTTCAATACGTCTGAAAGTATTTTTGCGTTCAAACTTGTAGGCAACTGAAAAATGCATTTAGCTGTCCTTGAATTCATTTTGCATAACACCAAAATTATCAGTCATATTTGCAGCTCCGTCAGTTTGGAGGGTCAGGAGGACAATTGCACCCTTCCCTGGCTTTGAGAAATCAACGTATTTACATAAGAGTGGGCGTGGTGCTAGCGGTTTTTTATCTATTGCCCCTAAGCCATTGGTAAAGGAACTTTTAAACATTTATTTTCCAAAAATAACATTATTTTTCATAAAAAGTGGTCTGAATTTGTTTTCATCTTAAATGATTCAATCTATCTCGAGTAATCAACGAATATTTCGTACCAACTGATGAGTGCAAAAACAACCAACTTAATACGTTTTCGCTACTTTACTTTTCAGACTCGAATTTTTGAAACTTGCGCAGATATCCCGACAAAAGCTTCAGGCTTTAGGCGGATGTCTGCAATTTTTCGATCGAAAAAGGCCTTAAACGTAACGCTGAAACCAGGGCCGGTCTTAGGCCGATTGGACCGATTTTGCCCAATCGGGCCCCGCTCGAGCAAGGGGCCCCGCGCCGACAAATTATTTTTGCCTTCATATGAGAAAAAAAACTATATCAAAATAAAAAGCTAATTGGCAATATTTAACTCATGTTTAATCTGTTTGAAAGTATGGTGCTACGTTTAGTTCAATTTATGCTGTAGGAGCAAGGGGCCCCGCGCCGACAAATTATTTTTGCCTTTAGGTAAATGTTAACAAACTATATCAAAATAAGAAGCTAATTGGCAATATTTACCTGGTGTTTAATCCGTCTGAAAGTATGGTGCTACGTTTAGTTCAATTTTATGGTGAGGACTAAGGGGCCCCGCGCCGACAAATTATTTTCGCCTTTAGGTAAATGTTTAAAAAATAAAAAAGCTATTTGGCAATATTTACCTGGTGTTTAATCCGTTTGAAAGTATGGTGCTACGTTTAGTTCAATTTATGATGTAGAAACAAGGGGCCCCGCGCGTACAAATTATTTCTGCCTTCAGGAAATGTTAAAAAAAAATATATCAAAATAAAAAGCTAATTGGCAATATTTAACTGATGTTTAATCTGCTTGAAAGTATTTTGCTACAATTAGTTCAATTTATGATGTAGGAGAACTTTCTGAAACTTTTGACATCTATTAATCTATTGAAGTTATCAGATACATTTCCAAAACTACTACTTTCAGGTAAATTATTAGAAAAATTTAAACATCTGTCGATTTGAACATCTTAAATCCAGGGTCGTACCTACGGCAACTTATACTCTATTGTCAAAAAAAGAAAGAAAAAAGAAAAACAAAACATAATCGGCTGCCTCAACATCAAAATTCTAAATGATTATCGCCACTTAAATATTATGGCTATAGGGGCCCCTCGCAGGGCCTTATTGTACTGGGGTCTCCCATTTAAGGGGCAATTAGGGTTTTTACTTATTTATCTGGAGGCGGGCTCATTAAAATTCATCAACAATAAAATGTTCTCCTAGAAAACACTACCGATGTTTACAGTTGCCAGTATGAAACGTAAAATATCAGTTGTACAAACACGTAAGTTAAAAGGAAACATAAGAGCATTTTTAACCCGTTGAGTTTTCCAGGGGCGTTTATGTAAGGGGACCCATGAAGCCCTATTTTCTCCAAAATCAACATACACACTTAATCAAGATAATTTCTGAGCTTTTTGCCTTAAAAAAGGAAACGTACGAGAGGTTATAGCAAACCGTCCCGCATAGCTAGAGGTGGATGGCAATTTCACTTTTCATGAGTGGAGTAACGAAAGGATAGGTGCTTTCTAGTGCCAGATTAATGGGGGAAATTCGGAACCAGTGCCCCAACTGCCAACTTCAGAGGGCAACTAATCGAAAAGAAGCACGGATTCAGAAAGTTATCATAACCTCCTTGACAAAGACCAAAAAGATCCTAAAATTCCACTGTTAGACTTTAAGTTGAGGAACATTTCCATTTGAGATCATGCGATAACTCCCCTTCCTCCTCCCCAAATGTCCCCATCATCAAAGATAACTTAAAATTACAATATTATGACTTCAGCTTCAGAGCGCTTCTGGAGGAATAGTAAATTTCTGTGTCTATATTCTGATAAATTTCCGAACATTTCTAGAAGACTTGCCTTTTCCCTAACAACGAGGTCAATTGCCTAAAATGGCGTTTTAGGGATATAAAATTTTGGTAGAGATCTCTCCTCTCCCGTTACCCTTTAACCCAGTGATTCCCAATCTGGGGGCGATTTGGCCTCCTCAAAGGGGCGGTAAATTCTAAAGGGGCGATAGTGGTGATGGGTTATTTAGAAGAGAAAACACTAGTAGTAAAGGGGTGGAGAAAACTGAATTTGTGTGTAAACATGTACGAAACCGGTTGTTCAGAGTTCAGACAATTAATCACAAGCTAAGGAAAAAACTAATTAAATTTCAAGAGCTTCCTCCTTGAACCTTAGGAAGGATTTTGTCATTTCATTGTCCATTTTATGAATTTTCAGATTTTCAATATATTTTCTTTCAAATTTTTAGTTTCAATGATTTTAATTCCCCCAGATTCCAGTGTAGAAAGGAAAATAATTTCTTGAAAAATGTACTTCTGTTTTTGAAAAGTACGTCGATGATCTTAGTTAAATATTACCCATCAAATGCTTATCAGTTCGCTTTGTGAAATAAAAAAAAATTAAAGGTATTTTATTTATTTATTAATATTTTTTAGTTTAAAAGTGATTGGTTAAAACTGCTTATATTTTTAATAATATCGATGTTCACTTACTTTTTTTTTCGAGGAAGAAGAGGGGGGGGGGAGATAAGTGTCAGTCAGCGTCTTAAAGGTGGCGATGATCTCAGAAAAGTTGTGAAAGAATGTTGTTGATGATTTTTCTTTAAATATTCTTTATTACTGAAGAGAAGTAAAAAATGCGCTTTGTTGAAACTAAGCGATTTTAAGAACAAAAATAAATAATGTTGGGGGAAAATCTTAATTTTTTTCAAAAAGAAATCACTACACTTGAATTTTCAACCGATATAAATTATTAGTCACTTAATTGTGTGCCTTTCTCCCCTTTCTTTCACCCCCCCCCCCTTTTTTTCGACCTCGTCTGAAAATAAGAACGTGCTCAAAATCTTACTTCTCCGAAGCCTTCTCCCACAAAAATTATTAGGGAATATCTAAAATTTCGTTTCCTGGGTTTCAGTTTTTAAAAATTTTCAGGGAAAATTCTTCAAACACCTAAAAACATCGAAAATCATTTAAAATTGCGCTTTTGGAACTTCAATTTTGAACAAACTTCAATGCCCTTAACGCTACTAAATACAATCTTACACTCATGCAGTGAAACGGTTATATAAGTAGTCTTTTCATCATCAGTGGCGCGCCTACGGGGTAGATAAGGGGCAGAAGACAAACCCACTTGACAAAACCAGGGAAATCCTAAAATTGCCATTTTGTGCCTTTAATTTTTTTAATTTTCTGCTAGATAGCACCCAATCCCCAACTTTCTGTTTAATGCCGCCAGAGATAATTTTGAAATATTTTCAAGGAAAATTTCTGAACGTGGGACTAACTTTTGGCCAAGTTATGGGAGAAGGAACGGGTACCCGTTCCTTCTTCCATAACTTGGCCAAAAGTAACTTAAAATTAGTTTTTGAGGCAACAATTTCAAAGCATTTCTAGTAAGAAACCTCCATCTAATATCAAGGTCCTCTAAGAGAACGTCTAAAACTGCGTTTTCAGGACTATAATTTCCAAAATTTTCGGGGAAGAGCCCTCAAAGAGATGGGGGAGTTAGATTTTTTTTTTTCAAAGTGCCACACTCCCCTTTAAAAATATTCTCTCGCTTGGGCCGCTGCTTAAAATGTCGTCAAATATCATTTTAAAATATATATTTAGAAAGGAGAGTCTGAATTTGAGCCTGAATTTCTCGCCCATTCCTCTGACATTACCGAAGATTGTTTAGAATTGCATTTTAAAAATTCAACGAGGAAAAATGTCTAGAAGAGCGTTCGACTCTGCCATTCTCTGAATTATTATTCTAAGCTTGGTCCCATTTTGCCTGCCACTAGTACAACTTAGTTCCTTGGAATAAAAAATGCAACATGCTTTTTCGGATATATGAAACGGCTATATAAGTAGTCTTTTCATCCTCAACGAAAGGGTCAGGGAAGGTGCATAAAATAGAAAGAACCGTTAGTCTGTAATAACTTGTTTTATCAAGCTATTGATTTATTTTTTTTCCTTGTAAAAAAATAGCGAAACAGTTTTTATTTTAAAAAGAGTTTTAAGAGGTCCCGCCAGAGTTCTCCAATCGGGCCCCGCATTTGCTAATTCCGGCCCTGGCTGAAACACGTGTCTGCAGTATTTCTGCGCATTTGTGCTTTTTAACGTTGTATCTATCCTGAACTTCGTGTTTATTAATTTTCTTGCGAATTCGGGCATCACGAAACTATTAGTTTTTGTATCTAACACATCATCACAACTAATTTTTTTTTATCTTCACGGCACTTCAAATTTTAGTTCTGTAACTACCAGACTGGCGCGATTTACTTTCTTAGTGACATTTTTCTTTTGCGTATAAAAACCAAATTTAAATTCTGAAAAAATTAAGTTGATTCATTTAATAGGGTCCGGGCACAAAAATCGTCAAATTTTGCAATTTTTTTAAAATTAAAGAAGCTTTTTGTTTCTGGGAAAATGACGTTTGAATATTTTTTCTATCTCAATCGGTATAAGAAATATAACAATTTTAGCTGCTTGTTTTAAAAATCTAGCCGTTAGACAGCTGTTGTCATGAAATTGAAAACTTCAAACGCATTTTTTCCATGTTACAATTTTTTCTGACTTCTTACATTCGAACTCCTATAAGTCGAGAACGGATAGAGATAAAGCAATGAAATTTGGATCATATCATTTTGAACATTTTGCTTAGATTTTTATTTGTCAAATTTGAAAAAAATGTTTACTTCAAAAACTGTAAATTTTTGAAAAAAGTATTTGAGAATTTTTCTTCAAAAATGTTCTTCTTTTAATTGAATTAATATTTTATTTAATTATCGAGTAAAAATTTAGATTTTTGAGAAAAAAAAATTGAAATTTGAATGCGAATATTTTGAGTTTTAGGGATTTGAACAATACTCTATTTTTAAATTTTAACTTAAATTGAAAAAAAAAATCCTATCTGTGATGCGATTTTGCTCATTAAATAGATGGTGGATAAGTGCAAAAAATTCGATTTTTTTAATGTTTAATTAAAAAACAATTCAGAATGTGTCCCAGACTCATGAAGTAAAAAAATACTTCTGCAGAAAATATGCATTTAGTCGCAGAAAAAGAGGGGTGGGGGGAAGGATTAAAAAAACCTTTTTTAAAAACATCGTATTTGTGCTAAATTTTGTTTCATGTGACGGATTTGAAGTTCGGATGATCCATGCAATTCGGGAAAGGAGACCTTTCTCGAGAGAAGACCCAGGGTTGAGGGTTTCGGGCGTCAAAATTCTCGTGGTAATGGCATTCGCTCATCGCCGTGCCAAATGGAGGGTCTTTCGAAATGTGCTAGGTTTGAAAACATAGAGGAAATAGAGCACATTACTGTTTAAAATAATTAAATTATAGTTTAAAAACCACAAAAATACGCTTTTAGCGTATATCAAACTAACATGCACTTATAATACATCAAAATGAAACATAGCTTAGCCTTTAGTGTTAATAATAGTATTAAATATATTACTTTTATAATTTCAAAGAACGTGAATTTCATCTTTTATGCCGAGTTGCATACAAACAATTGAAACACTTGAACACATCATTGTCTAATAATATAGTTTAGCCTTCAGTATTAATAATAGTATTAAATATATTATTACTTTTACATTAGCAAAGAACGTGAATTTCATCTTTTATTCAGAGTGACATATATACTGACAAACAAACCCAAATATGAAACTGATAAAAGCGTATCAAAAAAGAAACTTTTCAATGGAAAAATTGAAGGCACATGCCTTTCATTTTTTTTTCTTGCATTTTTGCGTGCTTAATGACTTCGAAAATAAATACGCATCTTAGAATGTTAAAACTGTCGGTCCAGTGTTTTTTCTGTCAAAAAAAATAAGGAATGAAAGTTTTATTTAATTTATGATTTGCTTGGTTCTAAGCTATTCTGTTTCGCGTTGTTTTCAGCAGACCAGAGCGAGAACATTCTGACTGGATTCATGAGAGAAATCGCATACCGGCTGAAAGAGATGGATGAGAGGCTGAGTGAGCATACAGCAGAGTTGGGGGTGTGCTGCCGAAAAATAGATGTCCTGGAACAAGATAATCACCACCTTAATAAAACAATAGCTGAATATAAAATGGAAAATGATTTTTTGAAAGAAGAAATTCTTAAATTGAAGAGGAATCAAAACAATGGTAAGGATTGCTTTTGAAAACAGTACTTTTCTGTAATTTTTGAGATGAAGTTTTTATTCCATTCAGTTACATAAGATTGGAAAAAAATCTCTATATTCAGTATTTTCTCTTGCTTCATAATAAAGAACTTCTCAAGGCTTTTAAACATGGCAAGATCACCGTCATACAGTGGAGGGCAACAGTTAAAGCAGAAGCAAAGTGTTTAAATAAAATAGAACATTGAATTTTTTAATGTATCAAAAAAACTATAGTACAAGCTTGTATGTCTGCTTTGAACACAATTCCTTAAAGAGAAACTAATAATTTATTTGAATATCCAATTTTGTAATGTATTAAGCGCTTATGCGCGAAAATGAAATATTTACTTTTTACGATGCTCAAAAAGTTCTTTAGTAGCGGGGAGTGTTTTCATTGCACTTGCCGAGAAGAAATAGCTTTTAGATTGATAACACAAAATTACGGTAGGTTTTCGGGGCAAATCTGCCCGATGCCTCCTTAACCACTGATTTGAGTGCTTTTCACTGAATGATACTGCTTCCTTTTCATATAGAAGTCGAGTGAGAAGATTCTTAGATGTTCTCTATCAGATTGAAATCTTAGCAGATAGAATACCAGTTCATCTCAATTTGAGATCTGTACTATTCTTTTGTACATTTGGAAGTGTGCGTGGATGTGCTGTTTTGGTGAAAGATCCGATTGGGGGCAACTTTGTGTTCACGAAAAGATAACAAATGTTCACTCGTTTTTTTTTTTTTTTTTTTGACAGTTCTTTGAATTTGATGTACCCCTTAGGTTGCAAGGAAAAGTACTCATTTTAAATGCAAAAGCATCAACACTTCACAAGCAAGCTGCCATATTTTTGCCTGCAGTATATAATCTCGTTCTGACAAACCACCTGTATCTAAGACACAAAAATACGGGAAAGTAAAAGGGAGTGCAGTGGCGTTTATGGGAAGAAGCAGTTTCGTTGACTGCGCCTTGGCAGGGGTTTTCATCAGGACATACTGCTTTGCATATGTTTGGAAAAGTTCTTCATCGTGGCTTTTGATTCATAACTTTGAACAAAACAAATACGCCACATGGGTCCAGCACTTTGCTGGCCGCTAGTTGGGCACCACTGCTGTAATGTGTAGCATTAGATGGATAATAGCAACGTAAATTTATTAAACACCGTTTTCTATTAACTAAATAAACAAGTTTTATAACGCAAAAATTAAGCGGCACTATCAAACAAAATCTTCGGAAATAAATACTATTTTAAGTAAATAATCCAATGAATGTTTCGTACGGTAGGTGGCTTCAGTCTGATTCAGAGACAAGTTAAAACTCTCCTCCAACGGCACCCCTGGTTGAGATCCCGGGAGTTACTGAGCTTGAGTAGGAAGATTTAATTTTCCTTTGGGGCTTCTAACCGGACACTGTTCTCTCAACAGGCACCTCAACCTGATATGTGTCACTGATGATCCAGCTTGTAGAGGCTGCCTAGAGGCAGAAAATAGCTCAAAACACGTACTGTGTGATTGCGATTTTTATCCTGCTCGCAGATTTGAATATTTGGGGTACCACTGTTTGGATTCCTGGAAAATGGTCGAGCATATGAGACAACTGCTAAATTTCGTTTCGGTTATCGGGCTCTATTAAGGGTCCTATCGGGGACACTAGAATAGACCTGTGGTGACAGTGCTTGCGTTCTTACGGGAGCCTGTCAAGTCAGTTCATTCAAGCAAACCAAAACCAGATTCTATTTTTGTAACAAAAAGTGAAAGCGTATCGATGAAGCTAGAAAATGCAGGGAATTCGAGCCAACTCAAAATAAATTTAACGTTAAATCCAAATTAGATAACTTAGTTCTGCAAACATGCTCCTTGCTAGAGTTCAAAAAAAAAAAAAAAAAACCGCCAAATTATGACATCAGCCTTTAAAGTTAGAAATTGTACATACATTTTTCAACAGTTCAAAAAGAACTACAAGTAAGTGAATATACAAGAGCATAAATTGGATTTATATATGGGTCAGTTCAAGTTTACTTGCAGATTTCCAAATTTTCTTTCATTTTTTTGTCAGAATTGCAACTTTATATTAGTTTATAAGGTTTCAAAGTGAAAAAAAAAGTAACATCATAGCTTAATGTTTAGTAGTTAAAGCGGAAAACATGCATGAAAATGCATATGCTTGAAACTTTGTAACCTCTATTACTCGACTAACTATTCTTGCTTTTAATGTTTCATATTTATACAAGTGACGAAAGAAATTTTTTCCTTTATTAGTAAAAGTAGCATTCCTAATTTAAGATTGAAAAATCACTTGAACATCTTGAGTGAGAGGGAAAAATTTAAAACAAATTACCACTTGGTAGCAGAGGTTACACAAGTAGCAGGGGTTACACGTTGCTACTTTGATCTAAATATTTGTTTCTGAAAAGATTATCTAAACACTGTAGGAAATAAAAACTATTTTAAATTCAAGCACCGTTTTAATATTGAAATATTTTTCAAAAGCGTCGATTGCTTGAGGAAACCTCTGTTACTACTCTATAAATTGTTATCATCGAATGGTAATAGAGGTTACAATTTGAAAGAAAAAAATTTAATATTCTGAAAACGAATTTCTTTCATTCCAATAGTAGCATAATTATAAGATAACTGTATAAAATCGGTATTAGTCACTGTTATCAAAACTTTAAGAACCATTTTTAAAAGTTGGTAACAGAAGTTAGAGAAAAAACACGCACCTCAAAAAAAAAAAGTTTGAAGATCCACTAAAGCTGATGTTTCAATCTAACTTTCCAAAATAGTCTGTGGGCCAAGCACCGATATCGTTCAAGTTCGTTTACCAATATTTGAGACTACGGGAACTTGCTTGAAATCGATTAATATTGATGTACTCAATCTAAAAACTCAATGTTCCCAAGCTGGAACTGTCTCATTAAGTTTTAATTAGTAATTGAAACAGGAACTATATTCCTTAGCTTGTTGGCTCTAGCCATAGCGCAATCTAGTGGAGCCTTGCTCTATTACAACAAAAGTTTGCTATAGGTGGCGCTATTGCAGAAATTATGCGTAGTCCAAAATTAAAATGAACAATTTTTCTACCTAAATTTTTCAATTTCATACGATTTTATGCTGCAAAATATATTAATACGTTATAATATGCGTACTTTATTCCTTTTATGATTTAATCCCAAAGAACTGTATCAATCCAGAAACTGTATCAATCCGCATTTCCGCTTGCTCTAAATCTCGGGGTTTCGTTCAGTACACTATAGCCCGCTTAGATATGTAGCGTACGCGGAGAGCACATAACTAATGGCGATATACAGGTAGTTATCAAAATAATGGAAACACTTGAGATTCATAAGAAAAATCTACCGTTCATCGCAAAATAAGCTATCAATTGTTCTTTGACTTTAGTCATACAAGATATAGACTTCACCGGACATTTCCACATTGAAATTAAATCACTCAAGCATTTGCGGGACGACAAGGGGGGTCGGAAGAAAAAACGCTTTTTGACCATAACTCTTCGAAAATAGCTCGGAATAAGCTATAAATTTCAGTAATTAACATACTATGTATAATTACTGTACAAATTTTTATGAACGTACCACTTATACTTCCGAAAATATGAAACATTTTTCAAAAAACGGCAATTTTATTTGAAGGGTTTTTGCTCATAACACGAAGTTTTTGATCAAACCTTATCAAAACTTCAGGAAAGATGACAAAATACAAGAGAAAAAACATACTAAAACGGTAAATAAAAATATTAAAAATCCGATGAAATATGAACGTTAAAAGGAAATATTTTTCACGGCGCATGCGCGAGCGACAGAAATTTATAACTACAAAAATATTGTAACCTGGTTTATACTGCATCTTATAAAAAAAGTTCCAGTTGAATATCGTAAAAATTGGAAAAGATATCAGCGATCTAGTGAGCTGTAATTCATTCATTCGCAGACAATACATAAATGACGTGGGGTTGTCCACAAATAGTGTGGTGACAATCGAGCATTTTTTTCAATGTTAAATTGTATACAGTTTGAAAATTTATATTCGGCATAGAAGTCACATTTCGCCTATTCGGCCAAAAAGACCTTATACGTAGGTGGCCAAAAGTATCCGGACACCCCCTGAAACGTTGGTTTTGAACGATGACGCAATAACCTTTATTTTGAAAATAGCTGTTTGTGGACAGTCTATCACTATTTATGTATTGTCTGCGAATGAATGAAATACAGCTCACTAGATCGCTGATATCTTTTTCAATTTTCATGATATTCAACTGGAACTTTTTTTATAAGATGCAGTATAAACCAGACTACAATATTTTTGTAGTTATAAATTTCTGTCGTTCGCGCATGCGCCGAGAAAAATTTTCTTTTAACGTTCATCTCATTGGATTTTTAATATTTTTATTTACCGTTTTAGTATGTTCTTTCTCTTGTATTTTGTCATCTTTCCTGAAGTTTTGATAAGGTTTGATAAAAAACTGCTTGTTATGAGCAAAAACCTTTCAAATAAAATTGCCGTTTTTAAAAAAATGTTTCATATCTTCGGAAGTATAAGTGGTATGTTCATAAAAATTTGTACAGTAATTATACATAGTATGCTAATTAATTACTGAAATTTACAGCTTATTCCGAACTATTTTCGAAGAGTTATGGTCAAAAAGCGGTTTTTCTTACGACCTCCCTTCTTGTCGTCCCCCAAATGCATGAGTGATTTAATTTCAATGTGGAAATGTCCGGTGAAGTCTATATTTTGTATGACTAAAGTTAAAGAACAATTGATCGCTTATTTTGCGATGAACGGTAGATGTTTCTTATGAATCTCAAGTGTTTCCATTATTTTGATAACTACCTGTATATCAGATATATTAAGTACAAAATTTGGAGATTTTACTGCACAAAGCACATATTTATTGATCACTAAATAGCAATAACCGAAGTTTAAAATCTTAAGAACATAAACAAAACTCTGATGCCAAGACACAACAAATATCATAAAATTAACCATTAGCAGACGATACATTAAAAATTAAAAAGTAAGTTTTATTTTCTTGTTTTCATGTTAAATCTTTTTTTCTTTTTAACATTACTATACTTTTTGATAACAGAAGATATTTTAGGTTAATTTTGCATGACTGTTTTATAACTTGCATGGAATTTTATTTTTAATTAATATAATACACCTTGATGCTGTTGGAAAATAACGCATTGGTTTTGTACTTATGATCGTATCTACTACGCTCGCATTTACCCTTTTATTTAAATGAACTACTAGATTTGCGTGTGATACATCTGTATGCTCACAGTGAATTAGTGTTGGTGAAGTTGTAGCTGATATATATAATCTATGGATGGATTTGGTAGCATAACGATAGATCAGGTCTTAGAGAAACAGGTAACCGAAATTAAAATACAAAGGGAGGATTGACAAGATTTACTAGGACAAGATTTACCTTTTTTGCATGGTTTTCATGCATCTAAAAGTTCTATTGGTACTGTATTGATAGAAATTTCAGACCCTTAAAGTTTTCATTCTTTCTCTAGCAATGCAGTTTTTTTTTTCAGCTGATGCTGTCTGTCCGTCCACTAATGGGCAGTTAACCATTTAAAAAAAAATATCTACACCATTTCTAAGGCATAAGATAATGACCTTTGTTCTGTTGAACAAAGGTCATTTATTACCTTATTGGAATTTCAGGTCTTTCCCGACCACGTCACCTGCTGTGCTTTTAAAAGCGAAGGCAAAAATAAACATTTTTAAAAATGCAGTCTAATCTGAATCCATTAAAATGTATTCTTCATGGGAAGGTAATAAGTCGTTGATTCAAGATCAAGCATTTGTTACTGTTGTTCACTGCACGGATATCCTCAGTTGATGTATAGACATTCTCTCTCAGTTGATGAAGCTCGTTACTTGGTACTTAAATTATAATATAGACGTTGTGTATCACTACCTCTAAATTTTTGCCTATATTTTATTACACATCAAGAGAACTATGAAACAATATTCATTACCGATGTTTGAAAAATGTATTCAATGATCCCAGTTCATCGTAACGTGGTACATATTAATACTGGCGGCATTGAAATCCAGTGAAACACTATTTCCATAACACTAGATAATGTACAAAAAACACATCTTCAATGCATGCAAGAAAACTCCTTGTTCTTCAAAGAGATGTACATAAAGGTGCATGTGCCTTGTGGCAGCAGCTATGCATAAATGATTTTTCTAATCATCATAATTCACTCAGAATTAGTAGTTGACAAATCTGATAAAGAATTTCCTTCATAAGCTCACATTTTATGCATTTAAAAAGCGTTCCTTTTAACGCCGAAAAACGTGAATGCCGTTTTACTGCTCATTTCCGTATTAATACTTTTCTTCAATTTTATTTTTTAATTACACAAAGGTATTTATAATCAAATGCATATTTAAATTTAAAAATAATTTATTAATTTGTTTGCAAATTTTTTGTAAATACTATGTCTATTATCCGACCTCGAAAGCGGCACCTAGCACCGTTGAACGGTTCTATTTTAAAAAGGGTGAAAGCTTAGTTACGAAAATGCGCAATGGCAGCATTTCTAATTAATCCAATACTATTTTATTTTCCTAAATATAATAAGGAAGGAAGGGGGGGGGGCATACAACACCTCAAATGAACGAATCCGACGAAAAACAAAACAAAAAAAGAAAAAAAACCCCAATTTCATTTTCTCTCTCATGACTACCACCCCTATTTCGATAAGATTAGTAGAGACCTTACGCAAACTCGACGAAGGTCGCTGAATAAAACATTAAACACAGTGTCTATCTATAGCTACGTATATAGATAAAAATATACATTTGACATTTAACTTTATTATCCGCCCCTAGATTTTTATTTTCACCTTTTTTGTCATGTATTTTTAATAGCCTGTAAAAAAATGACAGTATTTTTTTGGGAACATTGTGTTTTTTTCATCTGTAGACTCTACGGATTCAGAAAAATATCATGTTTTGCAGTCCCCAAAGTTGGCAAACGAAACCATGTTTCTAAGCATCTTTTATGCCTTCGTCTCATACCCTATATTGTTCACTTACTAACTGTATTTTAGAAAAGTAGTGCAATATTTTGATGAGTAAATAATACCATTATACTTGGTAACAGAAGTTACAAAAATTTGGGACAAACTTTATTTTCTGCTTATAATTGGGGAAAAAAAGGCATGTCGTACACAAAACAGTATTTTTTACTATTTTTAAAGCAACTTTATACGGCAGTAAAATTGTTAGATTTTAGATAGATACAAAAGCAGATGATGTCCAAAGAGATTAAATAGTTTTTATGAGTAAATTAAAAAGTCAATGAGGCAACGCACTAATTACTTTTTCAAAAATATATAAATTTTAAAAATATGTTAAATAGGAAAAACATTTTTTATTATTCTGAAGGATAAAAAGAAATTGGCTGAAGGTATCAAATTAGGTTCAGTTCACAAAGGTTTTGAGAACAAAATGTTGATTCAAATGAATGTTTGAATAAACATAAATGGCTATATCGATGTTTCTTAGTAACTTTCAAGATTTTCCAAAATATTGCTGTTAAAATTTATTATTTCTTTTATAGGTTCCTCTACAAATAGACGTCCCCCCCGCCCCAGAAGAACTAATCCCCCTAATAACCCAGTAAACCGACCCGCCCGTACTAGACAAAACCTCCAACTAACTATCTCTGCAGCTAACGCTATTAACGACACCCTTGTAGCAACTAACAATGCATGCTTGGAAACTAACCGAACACTTAAAAAAACGACTAAAAAGGCAACTAAAACCAAGCATGCCCTTAAAAAAGTTATTAACAACGCTAACAACCTCCTTCCCACCCAACTAAGCCCCCAACTAAACTCTCCGTTAGGTTCCCCCCCTGTTTCCCCCCTTAGCAGCCACAACAGAAATATTTATCCAGCAACCGGCAGCATCCCGACCAAGGACATTCGGCGGTGCCTCCTCTCTCGCTACTCCTCCACTGGATCATCCATCTCTTCTGATGGTAAGTTCTTGGATTCTGTGCAGGGCGCTTTCTTGTCCCGTCAAAACTACAGATTTCACTTGGCAACGTTTAGGGTCAAACACTGTAGCACCAGTGGCACCCCATCAAGGGTGCCACTTGATTTTCTATGGAAATGCCATTTGGCTCCCAGTGGCACCCAATTTGTACCAAAAGAACCAAATGGCAACTTCAAGGGTGCCATAGCGAGTCGAGGCATCCTTCAGCTACTTGTTTATACTACGTTTCACACTAACAGGTGCCAACGTGTAGTTTCTATGCGAAAAAGGCGAAATATATTTGAAGTCGACTTGTGTAACGTGTACTCTGCCGTCATAATTTAAAACGCCCTAAATCGAAATTTTGCTGTTATTCATTTTTAAGCTTTTTTCTTTGTTTGATCAAGCATATATAGTTTTTTCAGAAATTGAGAATTTTGTTACTTCAGGGTTCTACTTACGATTGAAAACCTTTTTTAAGAATATAATAGCATTTTTGAAGTTTAAAAATGCATGTCTTCTATTTAAAGCATCCCCCCTCCCCCCAACAGATAAAGCTTGCTTTCTTTCTTATGATGGCTGTACTCTCCAGGAACATTTACTATTCACTCTAGGGTTTTGAAGTATTGCAGTGTGAAAAACTAACACGAATAAATCAGAAAAAACATAGCATTTGATGACTGAGTGCAGGAACAAGGTTTTATGTACATATCTTACTAATATTTTATGTATAAACCCTTGTTCATGCGACATGTAAGAGACCAGTTCCTTGCCACTCGTCTCAGCATGTCATTATCAACGTTTTTTGCTGCCTGCCCTATATTATCCCTTCACAGTTCTGATGGTCACAATTACATTGATTTGGATTGCCCTGTTTTCCTAATAAAGATTCCCAGTTTTTGGAGGACACTTACTCAATTATAAGCATCATAAAGGTCATGTTATACGGTTTAATTGATTTTAAATTAGTTTTTGTACTTATAAAGTAGCTCTTTGTTCTCCGTGTATGCGTAAATTAAAACGATTGAAAAGTTGATTTCTTTCGGATAGGAGAGTTGCATTTTCTTATCCAGCTTTAACCGATTAGCTACTTTTTTTTGACTGATTTTAAAGCGCATTCAAATAAAGTGCAACTTGTTTTTTTTTTCTTGTTTTTTTGAGAAGGAAAGTGAGACGGACAGTTGTCGTTGCTATAATTTTTTTGTTATTTCACCATGGAATATGCTAGGAGCTTACATAAAATTATATGCATTTAATTCACGAAATAGGATTTTTCTTTTTGTTTTGAGGTAAAATACTCATTTACATTTGCTCAAAGATGGTTTTTAAACTTTGTAGCACGAGCACAACCATTCGGATACAGCTAGTTCAAATGCAAATCACAAATAAAATATTTTTGGAAAAAAAATAGAACCGACTTCAGTTGGAAATTACTCTAAAAAGTACAAAATATTTTTTTTTCTTTGAACACCATCGAAACTACTTTTAAACATAAGTTTTGAAGTCGGCGCAAAAACAATAGGTAAAATGATATGAAATCATATTTTGCCAACATTTTTCAGAGAAACCATTGAAAATTAAAGCAGAATATTTGTACCATTGCACGAATGAGAGGTAATCAATGAAATGTATGCGAATGCTCTTAAAGAACCTGGATCCATTAAAATTTATATTTATAGTTGAATTGTAGTTGCGTATGATTCTATACATTGTTTTTGCGCCGACTTCAAAACTTATGTTTAAAAGTAAATTCGATGGTGTTCAAAGAGGAAAAATTGATTTTTACTTTTTAGAGTAATTTCCAACTGAAGTCGGTTCTATTTTTTTTCCAAAAATATTTTATTTCATTCTTTTTAGTATAAATGCACTTAACAAAATCAAAATATAGTTAAAAACTAACAATTACGCTTTTAAATAAAGTTCAGAATAAAGTTTAAATTTAGTTGAATTTCATGTTTGATTTAGTTAAGCCTTCATTTAAAATTCTCATTATCATTATTATTACTGTTTCATATCAACCACGTTTTGTAACAATGGATTTCATATTTAATCATTTAAAACAAATCGCTGTCATTATTACGATTACTGTGATCCCGATTTCTATTTCGAACGATTTCTGCAGGTTCCCGTTATCAAACCCGGACCACGAGACGATGGGACCAATCGGAAATGAAACCCTTTCAAACAAAAAAAGAATTTTTGAAATCGGTCCAGATGTCTTCGAGAAATCTTATAACATACAAAAAAAAAAAATCTCCGACGAATTGTATAACTCCTCCTCCTTTGTTGAAGTCGGTTAAAAAATAAACAAATGAAATATGATATTCTAGCTTTTGTATCAACTGAAGCCACTCTGTGTTCTTTTTTCTAATGAAGTCCCTTAAGATATTTATTTCTTAAATTAAAAAACCGCTAAAAAATATTATGAATTAATGATAGTTATTTGGAAATTGCGCAGAGTAATGTAATCTCCAAATAAAAAGTACCACTTCGCTCTTTACACTCAATAAAAATATTTATTTTCCTTCGGCAACAATCAACACATTCGCTAGTCTTTTAACTATTTTTTTCATTACCCATTTATGCCCAAGTTTTTAACATTTTCTTTCAATTTCTATCTGCTTAAAACTCTTACTTGGAATGGTTTACATACATTTTAGACGTAAAATAAATCGCCGTTGCCATATTTATTAAGTTATTTAACGTCTTGTTTATGCGACACTAGGCAGATATGTGCGCCAAAATATGACCTTACTTGACTTTACTTTTGCAAAGTAACATTACAGAAGGCATCTGTGATTAATTTTATGCAAATCATTTTAAAATAGTTTAATTTTATGAAAAATAGGTTCGCAAAAAAAAAAAAATTCTGTACCCATGCTGGATCGTTGCTTAACTGATTTGTCTGAAAATAGCTGTCAATAAGTAAACTCTGATGTCCAAATAGCGACTCTGACTGGTTTTCTCAAGAAGGACTATTTAACTTGTGAAAAACAGCTTTAGTAAAATGAAATATCCATTACAAGTTTTTGCAGTAAGTAACAAGCGTACCGTTTTTAGGCTACGGGGCATAAATGGGTTAGCCCCCGACGCAATAAGGAAAAGGGTTACTAGTTTGACGTGTATGTGTGGATCAGTCCGTGGCACTCTAGCGCC
>JAXGGA010011918.1:0-40658 GCA_038373865.1 Uloborus plumipes | reverse complement strand
TGTAGGATACGCTTGGCCGGCAAGTTGCAGCCCGTCAACCGCCTCCTACATTTCTATCGGAGCTTCAGAGTGCATTGATTGTTGAGTGGTGTAATATCCCCCAAATACAGATTGATAACTTGATTCTGAACATGCCTAGGCGTTGCACAGACTGTATTTCGTCGTTTGGTAGACACTATGTATTAGCTTGCATAATAACTGCGTATTATTGATTTTTGTGAAAATTATTATTATTTTTTTTTTGCAATTTGCTCCAGGGAGTGACAATCGCAATTTTACTTGATAATGTCAAACATGTAGCATCTTTTTTGCTATTTATCTTTTGTTTAATAAATAGGCTTTATAAATAAGTGGTATTTGTTTTGTATTGATTCTGACTCTTTATTTGGCAGAACTTACATTATCCTTTACGGATATGAGTGTAAACAGCCACTTTGGATAACAAAATATTTTACAAAATCAATCTTGAAGTTCTGCAACTGCAACCCGTTCGTTCAAAACAAGTAGAGGAATGTGGGGCAAAGTGAAATAGTTAAGTTTACTTACCTGCTTCAAAAGGAACAAATGGGAAATTTCTTCTAAAAATTATTGTACAAAGAGAAGTAACAATGGTTTTACAACTTTCGTTGAAATATTATTTTTCATCTTTGGCAGTTATTTTGTACTTTCAAAAAAATGGAAAATTTTCACCACAAAAAATCATGGGGCAAAGTGAAAAACAAAATATTTTTGTTCTGAATATTTTCTATTTGACGATTAAAGTAATTTACATCGAATAAATGCTTAAATAAAAGAAAAAAAATATTTATTAATGAAAAATTAACGAAAAAGTGAATATACGAATAGATGAATTAATTTATGTGTGAGAAAAAATAAATGAGTTAATAAAATAGAGAACGAATAAGAAAATAAGTTAATTACTGACGAAATAATTAAGTAAAAGAGTTCAAATAAATTAATAAATAAAGAAATACATATGTGATTTAATAAATGAATGAATGAGTGAACTAAATGAACTATATTTCACTTTGCCCCATCCACTTTTGCCCCGCGTGCACTTGACAAATTACATTGAACTTTTGAAATAAAAAAAAGCCTAATATAAACAAAATAAAGGACTTCACTGGACATCAGTAGATCTCAATTAATAGTTTAAACATTAATTGCAAAAATTTTATAAACAAGAAATATTTTTGGAAAATCACGAATATTACAATAAAGGTATCAAATTTTGAAAATGACTTGTATAATTTTTTTCGTTTATTTTTGGAGCGATTTTTTTCTTGACAGGAATCAATTATACGACTAGTAAATTCTCTACTAATAATAAAGCTGAAGGTGGGTCTGTCTTTCTTTCTGTCTGTTACGCGCGTAGCGCCAAAACCGTTCGGTCGATTTTCATGCCACTTGGCACAAAATTAGTTTGTAGCATGTAGTTTTGCACCTCGAAGCGATTTTTCGAAAATTCCATTTCGTTCTTTTTCTATTCGAATTCTTAGCGGAAATTCGATAAAATAGGGAAGAAATATTTCATACACATTTTCAAGTCTTATGTCATTCGAAAGCTTGAAATTTTCTGCACAAAATGACATTTTTTCGAAGTTTTTACGATCATCAGGAGAGCTGTAACAATTGTTTTAAGAATCCCGGAATTCAAGGCTTACCTTCAGTAAAGCAAGCCAAACGATTCTAAATGTAATAGCTCGAGGATAAAATTTGTTTGAAAAGAGAGATGAAATGAATTATTTTATCAACGGAAATCAACTTTTCATGTTGTTACCATGGTTACGTGTTCATACTTATTTTTGTTTCGTTCTTTTTCCAGCGTTGCCAGACGTAGTATTTTTGATACTACGGTTGTATTTTTTCGGCCCAAATAAGGAGCGTAGTATTTTTCTGGCAACCCTGTTTCCAATATACTTTAATGACTTAATTAAAAGATTTGGCGGTTTTTTTTTTTTCATTTGCATAGATTTCGCATTTTAGCAATATTGATTTTGGCAACGTTTGGAAACAGTAGTATTTTGTAGTATTTTTTAGAGGAGGCGTAGTATTTTTCTGTTTCAATTCTCTGGCATCCCTGTCTTTTTCCCGGTGAAAATGTGCTTTGGGACCCTACTTGGCGCGTTTTCAAAAAGTCACCAAATGGCGCGTTTTTGCGTGTCTCGCGGAATTGAAAGCTCCGAGAGAAACTACGCAAAACAGTCAGGGTTACCACGCTTGGCACGCCTATCGCCCATTTAGCGAGAAAAGGGTACCTAAAGCACAGATTAACCAAATATCGTATCAATTGCGATATTGCATCGTTCTTTTTAAAGTGTTTCATTTCGGAAAATGTATTGTTTTGTTTTTTAAGCTAGGAAAGAAAACTTTCTTCTTCTTTTAAACTTTGGTAAGATTTCTGTTGGTTTCTGTGAGCAACAAAATTGTTCTTATTTTCTCTTTTGGCTTATTTTTGTGCATCTGCCCTTGGGGTTGCATTCGAATGTTCCAAGGGGGTGTTTTACCCCTTTTGTGGAGTAAATCAGTGTTCATTTCAATGCAGACAAAAGTGATATGAATTGGCACGACCACTTGGCGTTATATCGCCAAGCTTTTGGTCGCCAAGTATTTGCCGCCATTTTGGCGACATATCACCAAGTTGGCGAAAAAAATTGTTTTCTTTTTTTTATTTGGACTCAATTTGGCGCTATTGGCGATATTTTGCGAAAAATCCACTGAATGATGTTAAAATCGGCGATATTTAGGGGATTAATCATTGTAAAACATTTTTTTTTGCATTGTTTCGTGGCAAACTAGGGATATAAATGTTTGAACTGTTATCTTGCTCACTCCAAGCACTATTTTAGCACTTAAGGCATCTACTAAGAAATTTACACGTAAAAATAAGTAGCGTGGGGTCCATACCAGATTTTTATATCATACTTTGAAGGAATTATAGTTGAATTACAACTAAATTAGAGCATTTTTCTGCGATATCAATTATTTTACAAATGAACTTTTAATTTTATACCACGGGCAAAGCCGCGCGGGTACCGCTAGTAGTTAAATATTGCTAGTAGGGATGTACCGATAAGCAAATTAGCCGATTACCGATTACCGATTAATCGGCTGACCCGATATGCTCGTTTTTAATACTACCAATTTTGCCATCACTGTTTTTCTCTTATACGATTCCGAGTTTAGAAATAGTAAGAAATTTATTTCCAAGAGAAGATTTTTTTTCCATTTTTCTAATTTTCACAAAATAATTTCAATATTTTATCGAATCTCTCAGAACCAATTTTCATATTATTGTCAATAATATTACATTAACACATTGTTAATTATGTTAATTGGGTATACAAATTCAAAAAAGAGGTCTGTGGTGAGCACTCCAATTTAGGAGTACTTTTAATTTAAACATTTAATAATTTGTAGCAATTTAATTCAAGACTTTTATCCTTTGTGAAAACTAGAGGTTATCTAAAAGAACTGTACTAAGGAGAAAACTGTCGCCACATGAAAAATGTTGCAACATTGTCTATGTATATGTATTCATAGTAGGAGAAACTTAATATAAACTCTGAGGATTATTATTACTGCTAATAAAATTATTCATCATAGTTTCTTAGAGAAGGTAAACTTTAAAGAATAATATTTAAAAAGTATTTTTTGGCCGATTAATCGGCCAGATTTTGCCGATTATCAATCATCGGCATAGTGGCCGATTATGGCCGATTAATCGGTACTGCCGATTAATCAGTGCATCCCTAATTGCTAGATTGGTGGTGCTGCAAACTATGAAAATATTTTACCTTTCACTTTGCCCCACATTCCCCTACTTTGCCAAAAAATTACAAAGTACGAGCTTTTGCATTATGTTTGTTTAGATTTTATGTCACCTTGTAATCTAGGAAGAAAAACTTTCACCACGTTTTATCAACAGGTTGCATGCGTGCTACACAAAAGCTAATGAGTTCAAATTCACAAAAATGCTTGATCGTATTAGCAACTAAATGCACTTTAAGCTCTTAACGTTTCAAACCTGGAGTGTTAGAAACTTTTTTGCAACGTAAGCCTTACACTAGCAATTCGTTTTACAAAGCAGACGCACCATTTTGAAGTTCTTTCTTTAGGGGTCCTGGATGTTTAGGATTTGGATATTGGAAGCTGAAAATTTGTGGATGTTAGTTTCAAAGACTTGTTTTCACCTCCGTAAAATTTCATCCAAATTGGAGGTGGTCGGAGTCGGAGTCGACATGTTTTTCAGCGACTCCGACTCCTTTGGTCCAAAATCAGTCCGACTCCGACTCCACAGCCCTGATGCTAAGTGCACTAATAAGTGCTGTACATTAGTACTAGGGGTGCGACATCGAAGGCAAAACATCGATGTTTCAATACATTGATGTTTCGAAATTAAGACATCGATGTTATTGATACATCGACCAAAAAACATCGATGTTTTCAAACATCGATTTTTAAAACATTGCTCTTTTTTTATAAAAATTACTTACACATTTAAATGTACAGTAATACAGCAACTCCCCAATACATTGTGCCCCTTTTTAGCCTACTTTCCCGTTAAAAACAAAAGAAAGATGAAAAAAGTATTAAAAGTAGCTTAATGCATCTAAAAATTATCGCTAAGTCCAAAAAATATCGCCAAGTTAAAAAAATAAAAAGGTAAATTGAAAATCGAAAAATTAAAAATTTGAAAGTAGGGTATTGAGATGGGGAATTTGTGTGTCGGTCGGTCGGTCGGTCTGTCGGTCTGTCTGTCCCCCCCCCCCCCCTCTAATACTTTTGAATGAATATTCCGATTTGGACAAACTTTTTTTTGTTGGAAAGATCTCGGCGAGTACAGCTCATTCCCATATTTGATTTTTCGATTTGAACAATTTTTGGTTCAACTTTGAACCGTTCAAACAACCTGTCCCGCGATGCTAACTTTTGAGTGAACAATCCGATTTGAACAAACTTTTTTTTGTTCGAAAATCTCAGCAAGGATACTTCATTACCGTATTTAAATTTTCCATTTGAGCATATTTTCGTTCAACATTGAACCGTTCAAGCAACCTTTCCCCACCTAATAACTTTTGAGTGAACCGTCTGAATGGAATAAACTTTTTTTTGTTTGAAAGATCTCGGAGAGGCTTTCCCATACATTCCCATATTTCGCTTTTTGATTTGAACCATTTTTCGTTCAATGATGAACCGTTCAGAAAAAAAATTAACATTAGGGTCTACGGGGAATTTAAGTTGAATGTTGATTCTGAACTTAAAGTCGGATTTCCTTCAAACTAACTTTGTAAGAAAATGGTTTTGATAAATAGTGTTTGTAAAGTACTTTTCTGAGTAATCTTCTGTGAGGACTTTGATTCCGACTCCGACTCAGCAAACGTGGCGGAAATGCAGGCTCAGAAAAAAAATGACTGAACGTGCAGACGATTTTTTGTTTATTTATTCATTTGTTTTATTTTATTTATTATTTTTTTTTGGCAGACGATTTTTTTTGTAACAAAAATTTTTCATTCACGAGAACATTTTATTCTTTATTTATATTTAACAACTGGCAACCGATTAAAAGTGAAATTCGAGACATATTATTAACGGACGAGTTTTTTTTTTTTTTTTCTTTTTTTTTCTTTCGTTGATAAAATACGTTTTGATGCTGTTTGTACTTTTATTTATTTATTTTATTATTATTATTATTATTATTATTTTTTGAAAACAATGGAGGATTTTTTCTACGGAGGAACAGTAACAGTTGCACTCTTTAAAAGGTGCGACAAAGCTTTATTTATTCGTTAATTACTTTTTACGTGTCTATTTCATCTGATGAGAGGGGTATATTTTGCTTTTCGAAATCAGCTCTATGTGCTAAAAAGGTATGTTTGACATAATTTTCAGTTTCAGATAATCAAGAGAATAATGATCAGATGCGAGAATGCCGATGTCGATGTACGGGAAAGTAGGCTCGTTTAGTTCTTGACAGAACTTCTTGTTTTTACTCAATTAGATTTATCTTTTGTTTCCTGAAGCACATCAACCGTACGATATCAATGGTAAATTACAGAAAACTTTTTTAGTGAGATATATATTGAATCAACAGTTGCAGTATCTAACTTTTATTTGTCGTAGATTTTTCAGAAACTTTTTTTATTGAAATGTAAAGCACCGTTTTCGAAAAAAAATTCTAAAGCAAAACAAAAATAACGATGTTTAAAAATCGTTGACCGTAAATCATCGGTAGTAATTAAAAAAAATTATTTCAATACAATAGATATTGAGACTGTTAGGACCCTGCTCCACATAGACGTAAAGCAGAAAAATAAAGTAGAAGCGTAAAATGGAGCAAATAGTGTTCCTACGGAAAATCCCCGGATTTTTGATTTCTGCCTTCAGTTTCGGTCGCGTTTTACGCTGATGTGGAGCAGGGCCCTTAAAGATGAATCTTTTTATTGCATATTTTTATTAATTTTTACTAAAGTGTAAAACACACATCGAAAGAGAAAAAAACATCGAACGCGAAACAGTGATGATTAAAAGACATCGACGTTAAAACATTGATGGTTACTATCAAAAACATCCTCTAACGAGATTGATAGTGTAACGGCTGATTAACGATATAACTTTTGGTAGCATGTCTTTCTTTTTTTCCCCCGAAGTATAAAACGTTCACATAAAGAATAATAATGAAATAAATAAAATTAGAAAAAAAAATTCGAAAGAAAATTAGAAATGCTTTAGAAACATCGATAATAATCCTAGAAAATGTTTTCTAATGAGATTAATGTTCTGAAACTTCTGATTAAGGATGGAAACTTCTTATGTCTGCATATCGCATATTTTTTTCAAGCTTTTTTTTCTGAATTATAAAACATCGACATCAAAAAAAAAAAAACACCGAACCACCCAAAACATTGATGTTGGGAAAACATCGACCCTCAAACATCGATGGTAAAAACATTGATGTTGGGAAAACATCGACCCTCAAACATCGATGGTAAAAACATTGATGTTGGGAAAACATCGACCCTCAAACATCGATGGTAAAAACATCGATGTTTCCAAAACATCGACATCGATGTCGCAGCCCTAATTAACACACCATGTACTAGTAAATACCATAGTGTAAACGAGTCATTACTTGCTGAACATTTCGTCAAATAAACTGTTTGACAAAGTTCACACAGGGAAAGACAATAGCCAGCGTAGGCAGATTTTTTTTTTTTTTTTTTTTTGCGAATCGCAATATGTTTCAGCCTTTTTTACTTACTTTTACGTTAGTAAAGGAAGTATTATGATCGCGAAAAAAAAAATCACTCAAATTTGGGTCTAAATTTTGATTTTGCTCACACCCGAATGAATGTTGAGTCATTTTTTCGATCTGTCAGCACGTGCATATGTACCTGGCATAATATGACCAGCCGAAAAATCCTTTTCGACCACCCCCGAGATAATTACGACGACTTTTCTCGTGACGTCTGTATGTGCATATGTATGTCGCATAACTCAAAAACTATATGCCGCAGAAGCTTCTAGTTTGGTATGTAGGCACTGAAGGGGTCTAGTTGTGCACCTCCCCTTGTGGTTGCATTCGAATTTTTCCAAAGGGGTGTTTTACCCCTTTTTGGGGTAAATCAGTGTTAATTTCAATGCAGACTTAAGTGATATGAATTAGTACGACCACTTGGCGATATATCGCCAAGCTTTTGGTCGCCAAGTGTTTGACGCCAGCTTGGCGTTTGCCAAGTTGGCGACAAATTTGGCGAAAAAAAAATTTTTTTTGAATTTGGGTTTAATTTGGCGCTATTGCCGATATTTTGCGAAAAATCCACTGAATGATGTTAAAATCGGCGATATTTAGAAAATGAATCATTGTAAAACACTTGTTTTGCATTGTTTCGTGGCAAACTAGGGGTGTAAATGTTCGAGTTGCTATCTTTCTCACTCCTAGCACTATTTTAACACTAAGGCATCTACGAAGAAATTTACACGTAAAAAGAAGTAGTGTGGGGCCCATACCAGAGTTTTTTTTTTTTTCCTAAAATTCTGACAGCGGTTCGGATAATCAGCGCTTCGGATCGTAGGAGTTCGTCCCACATTAGTCAATACATTCAGGTAGAATTTTTTTTCCCTAATTAGTTGCTACATTTGAGTATTTGTGTACTAACTTTCAAACTGTTTACATAATCTAAGATTTCAGTGTTACAATATCCATCAACAGCATTTACTTACCCTCCTTAAATTAGAGCCAAATTAGTGTCAAAAAACTATTGTTCGCACACTCTTTAGTTAAGGCCTATCTTGGGAGGAATTTTCCCTTATTTCATCACATAAAAATATCTTCTAGCTAATCGTGAATTCATTAGAAAGCACATTACCTTTTCTCGCATACTGGTGAAAGAGTGGAGTCTCTTAAAAATGAGACATGTTTTAAAACTGCGAACTCAGGGTATTAAAACGAAACATTGAACCAATTTAAGGAGGAAAAGAAGGTATGCTTGTTAATTGAACAGTTTATCTCAAAAACCCGTCAAACTACAAGCTCTAAAATTTCGAAAAAGCATTTTAACCTTGATTTTAAAAAAAATTGTAAAAGATTACCATATTTTTTACTGAAATGTACGCATATATAGATATTTCTTTCACTAAAAAGGCTGTAATCCCGAATGAAAAATTAAAGGGATATCATTAATACTTTTTTAAAATTAGAAATTTGTCGTTTGTTTTTTTAAATAAACAATTCAATTGATAACATAGCTACCTGAAGTGCTGGAGCAAAACCATTAAGACACACATACCAGACATCAATTCAAAAGAGTGATGCAGTGAGGGGGGGGGGTATACTTCCATCCTAATGCCTCCATTTTAACATTATTGCCACTTTTAATACAGTAGTGTATGTATACACATTGCACTTTTAGTTGTCATTTCGAAAAAAATATAGCTCAAAAAGTAAATAACCTGTTTGCTATTCGTAATATTAACAACACAGGCTTTGGTCAATTTATCAATCAGACATTTTCCATCGTTTGACATGATTGTTTTTCGGAGAATCAGAAATTATAACAAGTCGTAAACGCAGATTATTTTTGTACTTATTTTCAAGATTTCAAATTGTTATAATATCAATCAACAACATTTACTTACCAATCATGACCGCTTTAAATGAGAACCAAATTAGTGCAAAAAATCTATTATTCGCATACTCTTTAGTTAAGGCCTATCTTGTGAGGAATCTTCCCTTATCTCATCTCATAAAGCTATTAATTATAAAAAAGCTATCGTAAAAAAAGACCATTTTGAAATACGACGTAGGGGAATGTGGGGCAAAGTGAAATAACGGGTAAATTGAATAGGCAAAATATTTTCAAAGTTCGCAGCGCCACCTGTCGAGCAATATTTTCACCAAGTCCCTAGACATACAGTCTATTCCTGTCAACACATAGATAGAACTTAAAGATCAACGAAAAAAATTTTACTAGTCCTTTTCAAAATTTGATACACTTATTGTAATATTCGTGTTTTTTGAAAAATATTTTTTGTTATGATACAATTATAAAATTTTTGTGATTATCATTTTAAGTATTAATGTATGAGATGATGAATATTAATGATCTATGTAATTTGTCAAGTGCACGTGGGGCAAAGTGGGTGGGCCAAAGTGAAATAGTTCATTTCGTTTAATTATGGGTCATTCCATATGAAATCAACAAATGGGCCGTGCCGCACCATTTTTGATTTTGATCATTCTTGGTAAGAAATATGCACCAATATTCTGTACCTCCAAACTGTTTTATTTTTTTCTCGAAAAAATTTTATTCTCGAGATATAGCCATTTTTTTGTTCCGCCGATGAGTAAAATTCGGCATTTTTGATCTTTTTTCTAACAGCTCTGGTAAATTTACTTAAAGTGGTAGAAAGATCAAACATGGCTTATTTTGAAGCTAAAAGAATGAACCTTTATTTGTGTATAAAAAAAACGGTTTGGGTTAAGCCTAAATATAAATTTTCCCGTGTCAATTCACGGTTCAAAAATGCCGTTTTCGTCATTTTAAGCATGAAAAAATATATGAAGGACTAACAGTGGGGTTCTAATTTTTTTTTCTCTTGCACCCAATTATAGATACTAGAATTTCAGAAAAGAATTAGATGATACCAGTAGTCTTTCATTATGAAAAAATTGCTTAAATTTGATAAAAAATGAAAATTGGCCTTTTTCACTCCCCAAAAACGGCCTGTGGAACAGTTAGTAAAAATTTACAAATGCATGGAGTAGAAAGGTGTTACATTGCCCTTTAAAATGGAACAAAAACTATCTTGTTATTCCAAGACATTAAACAGATATAAGCTTTCAAACTTTGAAAAAAATGAAAAATATCCTTTTTCACTCCCCAAAAACGGCCTGTGGAACAGGTAGTAAGAATTTGAAAATGTATGGAGCAAAAAGGCATTACATTGAACTTTAAAAGGAAATAAAAGTTGTCTTGTTATTCGAAGGCATTAAAGAGACATAAGCCTTCTAAGTTAGATGATTATTATGAAAAAATACATTAAACTTCAGAAAAAATGAAAAATTGCCCTTTTCACTCCCCAAAAATAGCCTGTGGAACACTTAGTAAAAATTTGCAAATGCATGGAGGAGGAAGGTGCTATATTGCCCTTTGAATCGAAACAAAAACTGTTTTGTTATTCCCAGGCATCAAAGAGATAAGGCCCTCTGAAAATTGAAAATTCATGCAAGATTTTTTAGCATAAGTTAAAGCAATTATTTTCAATTTTCAGAGGGCCTTATCTCTTTGATGACTGAGAATAACAAGACAGTTTTTGTTTCGATTTAAAGGGAAATGTAGCGCCTTCCTCCTCCACGCATTTGCAAATTTTTACTAAGTGTTCCACCGGCTATTTTTGGGGCGTGAAAAGGGTCATTTTTCATTTTTTCTCAAGTTTATTGTATTTTTTCATAATAATCATCTAACTTAGAAGGCTTATATCTCTTTAATGCCTTCGAATAACAAGACAGTTTTTGTTTCCTTTTAAAGTTCAATGTAATGCCTTTTTGCTCCATACATTTTCAAATTCTTACTACCTGTTCCACAGGCCATTTTTGGGGAGTGAAAAAGGATATTTTTAATTTTTTTTCAAAGTTTGAAAGCTTATATCTCTTTAATGCCTTGGAATAACAAGACAGTTTTTGTTTCATTTTAAAGGGCAATGTAACACCTTTTTACTCCATGCATTTGTATATTTTTACTACCTGTTCCACAAGCCGTTTTTGGGGAGTGAAAAAGGCCAATTTTCATTTTTTCTCAAGTTTAAGCAATTTTTTTATAATGAAATACTACTGGTATCATCTAATGTTTTTCTGTGCTTCTAGTATCTATAACTGGGTGCAAGAGAAAAAAAATTAGAACCCCACTGTCAGTCCTTCATATATTTTTTCATGCTTGAAATGACGAAAACGGCACTTTTTGAACCGCGAATTGACACGGGAAAATTTATATTTAGGCTTAACCCAAACCGTTTCTTTTTATGCCCAAATAAAAATTCATTCTTTTAGCTTCAAAATAAGCCATGTTTGATCTTTCTACCACTTTAGGTAAATTTACCAGAACTGTTAGAATAAAGATAAAAAATGCCGAATTTTACTCATCGGCGGAACAAAAAAATGGCTATATCTCGAGAATAAAATTTTCTCGAGAAAAAAATAAAACAGTTTGGAGGTACAGAATATTGGTGCATATTTCCTACCAAGTATGATCAAAATCAAAAATGGTGCGGCACGGAAATTTTTGAAAATTTGTTGATTTTATATGGAATGACCCCTATGCATTAATTTTTTAAATCACGTATGTATTTCTTTATTTATTAATTAATTTACATTATTTTACCTATCAATTCACTTATTTATTCATTAGTCCACTTATTTTCTTATTTGTTCTCTATTTTATTCACTCATTACTTTTCTCATAAATGAATGAGTTTACTAATTTGTTTATTTCGTTTGTTTACGAGCCAATATTTAGAAAAGTGCCAATTTGATGTTGGAGTTTTCTGAAAAAAAAATTTTTTTGCAGAAAAAAACTAATATTGGATTTTAAATCTAAATTGGGTCTAAATGCAAGAAAATAAAAGGGGGAGGTCAAGGAAGTTATTTACCCCCTCCTTAGATTACTCACTTTTAAGCTGTTACAGATCTGATGAATGTTACAGATCTGATGTTAATATGAGTTACATATTTGAGTTTATGCTTTCAGTTTTCGGTAACATCTCTAAATATGATATCATTTCCTTGCATTTTTAACATAGAATCAAGATAATTACATTAAAATACATATATTAGGCTAAAAAATCAAATTTCATTGTGAAAAAGCATTTCTTGGAAATAAAAATAAGCGATAAGGTTTTTAGATAAAATAAATTATGAGATTACCAAATCCAAGCTAATAAAACATTTGTTTTGTTTTGAAACAACACACAACTTCAACTTTTTCAACACACAACTCTGCTGCTTGCTTTTCTTTAATTAGTTGCAGGAAATTTAATTTCTTGATCAGAAATTCAAATTTAGCATGCTAGTTATTATCTAGTTATTTAGCGAAGTTATGAGAAATTGAAGCACCAAAAAAAAATAAATAAATTAAATAATAATAATTAATTAACTTAATTTCTTCAGTGTCAATTTTTCTTATTTTACTAACTTCTATTGTTAGGTCATACAAACCACAAATGAAGCAATTGTACTAAAACTCATTGCTTTTCATTTTTTAAGAACAAAAATATTCAATATATATGGCTAAAACCTATGATTTTTGCTTTTTATATTTCTGAAACGTGTGAGTTAGTTCTGTAACATATTCGCTGTTTTTCAATGTTACCGCTCTGACTGTTACCGATCTGACAAACTGACAAAGTTTTTTTTTTTTTATTTCCGAGTCGATCGCACTAAACCAAAATGAAACACGTGGTTTTTTCACTTGTAATAAAGGACTATACTTATATATAAAATAATTTTTAAAATAATAAAAACTGCGCATTTTAGAGCGTGTTTCCGATCTGATGACTCAAATGACACACATTTTATAAAATCACTTTAAAAAATCTTACCTACAATTTCAGCTGCAGAAATGCAAATTTTTAATTACGATTCAATAAAACATCCCACCAGGTACTCTGTATGATGTGGTATAGGTGCAGGAAATGATTTTGGGGGTCTAAATATAGATCGGAAGTTATTGTTACCACTCTGACGGCGGAACTTGGGACACGCTTATTTCGCATTCCCTAGAAAATCAGAAATTGATTAAAACAAAAATGAAGTAAAATATTAACAAAGGGGTAAAAATAGAATCGTTTTTTTTGTGCAAGTGAGTTTTTTTGGGAAGTTAGAAAGTGTGCATGACCTGTTTGCATGCTAAGCTTTGCTACTGGGGACACGTTACCGATCTGATTTTTGATGTATAAAAACAATATTTTCTGAAGAAAAAAAAGTTTTTTTTCTGATGTTATTAGATTAAATGAAAGCAGAACCTTATCTTCTTTCTGGGGAAAATTATTTTTTTAACTAGTTATTGAAATACTAGGGAAAATTCGCTTGGGACTCAAATTGGCACTTTTCTAAATATTAGCTCTTACACGACCATTTGATGAAAATTACTGTTAATCATAAAATAGAATATTTTTCATAGTAAAAATATTGAATTTGCCCCATGGTTTTTTAAGGTGGAAAATTTCTACCTTTTTTGAAGGTGCAAAATAATTGCCAAAAATGAAAAATAATACTTCAGCGCAAGCTGTCATACAAAATACATTATTCAATCTTAATGTAAAATAATTTTCAGAACAAATTTCTGATGCGTTCATTTTGAAATAGGTCAGCTATCTTAACTATTTCACTTTGCCCCACATTCCCCTACAATGTAAAAACGTTAAGAATCATGGATTCAATTACTTTGAAAGTATTAGATTTAAAATGAAAGACGAAAAATTTTAATTTGTATATAATCAAGACAACGCTTCTTGGAAGTACTAGAGAAGGACTCGAATTGTGCTAGCAAGAAAATTCACTTCAAAATCGAACAATGGTCGTCACTTTCAGCGATTTGGAATTAATTCCTTGGTAGCTATTTTCAACAGGGCCTGATTAGGGCACAGGTAAACTAGGCCTGGTACTGGGGCCCCTTCTTCCAAAGGGGCACCTAATTTTCTAAAAGCACAGCATTAAAGAATTACGTATTTTTAAGAGAACATAATTTTCTAAATAAATTGAAAAAAAAAAACCTCTTCTGATAATATTTCTCTTATTCATTTTATGCAAGTAAAAAAGATTTCTTTCTTGAGAATTAGCTAGAAAACTCTTAAAATAAAAATGAATATAAAAAAGCAGTATCAGTGCTAGACATAATGCATTCAGTGTGTGTGCTTATTCGATCATTTTTCACGTGGAGTAAAGTGAAATAGTTAGGTTTACTTGCCTACTTCAAAAAGAACAAATGAGAATTTTGTTCTAAAAATTTTTGTACATAAAGAAGGAATAATGTTTTTTTGATAATACTTTTGTTGAAATATTGTTTTTCATCTTTGGCAGTTACTTTGAACTTTTAAAAAAATGTGAAAAATTTTCACTTCAAAAAAACATGGGACAAAGTGAAAAATAAAATATTTTTGACGTAATAAGTAATTTTCATCAAATGAATGCGTAAATAAACGAAAAAATAATAATAAACGAAAAATAAACGAATGAGCAAGTAAATGAAAAAAAAAGAAAAAATGAATGAATAAAATAGAGAACAACTAAGAAAATGACTGCATATTACCCTGCAGGCCAAACCCGAAACCGACACTTCGAAAAAGCTAAAGATTGTTTGTCGTTGACTCAAAAAGGTAGAACGCAGAGGGGGCCTCCAAAGTATTGTTGGCCTCGGGCCTCACGTATAGTTCACGTATAGTTAGTAGGGTGGGCCGAAAATGACTTTTATTTTTTTTTCAATGACGAGGTATGCGGAAAAGGTGCCATTGGGGGCACAAAGCACTCACAAAAAATTTGATTTTTTTTGCACAATTTCTTGATCTGCCGCAATCGCCTTGAAGTTTTCAAAAAAATGCTAATTTTTGATGTTTTTCGTAAAATTTGTCAAAAATTTTTTTTAAATATTTTCAGTGATAGGTGTAACTTAAAAGGTACTATTAGGGGCACTAAGTTCATTTAAAAAATTTGAATTGTTTTGCTCCATTTCTTGATCAGCCATAAACGTTTGAGGGTTTCCGAAAAATTGCTAAAATTGAATATTACAGCAAAATTTGTGAAATTAAAAAAAAAAAAAATATTTTCGGTTATGGGGAGAGCAAAAAAGGCTCACTATTATCATTAAATCAACATTAAAATTGAATTGTAAATGATATTTATTTAATTTGTCACAAATACGGGGAAAATTCGGATTTTTTTTTTTTACTGATCCAATTGTTTTATTAATTTTTAAGCTTTATAAAAATTCCTTCCAAGTGTTGAGAGACAATTTAGGAGTCTGAAATAAGAAGTAGTGTATCAAATAATCTGCATTTTTATTTTTAAAATTCGTTAGAGTTACAAATTAGTTATTTATTACTATTGCATAAAAAAGAATGTGTTAACTGAAAGTGCTTCACAGTTCTCAGCTTATTGCACATCCAAATATCTTGCAAAATAATCCAGAACTCAACGCGAGGAGGTGGCTGCACGAGTTCTACCAGCCCTCCACCTAAAAATATTATATTCACGTTGTTTTGCATTCTTCATGCAACAAAGTCCTTCTTCGAATTAAACGTTGACATTTTTATCCTGGATTGTATCTTTGCTCTGACGAAGGTATCTCTGTCCTCATGGCCACATACGTGCATTGCCGCTTCTGTCACTACTTTAATTGTTCTTCCCACAGCTTGCGTGTGACTTGGAAAGCGGATTGAAGCTTCATCTAAAACCAAGCCTGATTCTTATGTTTCTCTCAAGCTCTTCGAATAAAAGATTCTTTGTAATTGGAGGCTGACTAAAATCTGTTGAGAGCCAGTTGATGCAGTCGTAGTACTCAGTAGCCATAAAATTCAGTTTTAGAACCTTAAACTGTCTCAGTCTCCTGATCTCTTTCTTCTTTGAAAGGCAGCATTGTTTAATCTTTTTCCATGCCAATATTCTGATTTCTTTGTTTTCGTCTGTTGCCATTGCTAATAGTATATTCTCAGGATGGCTATGGTATGCATTTCTTTGAACCACCGAATGCACTATCGTTAAGTCATTAGAGAGGGAGTTTGAGAGTAGAACTTGTGGCGGTTTTGACCTCACTTTTCAGGTCATTTGCCAATCTGTTCGGTGTTAAAATTGGCAGGACTTCGCCATATAATCCGAAGTGCAACGGACTAGTCGAAAGACTGCACAGGCCTCTCAAACAGGCAATAACCTGCGTTTCAAGTACTGCATGGGTCGATGCTTTACCCTCTGTACTTCTGGGACTGAGAACCGTCTACAGAGAAGACTTAGGGTCTTCCGTAGCAGAGTTGGTCTACGGTGAGACTATTCGACTACCTGGAGATTTCATTGTCGAATCCAGCCTTCCGCCGCTGAGCTCTACGTTTTTGCAGAGGCTGCAGGGCATCATTGGATCTCTGCGACCAACGCCTGCATCGAGACACGGAGTTCCAGCTGTATTCGTCCCGAGGGACTTGGAAACGTGCACCCATGTCTTTCTACGGCATGATGCCGTTCGTCGCCCATTGCAACCGCAGTACGATGGACCCTTCCGGGTGTTGAAGCGTTTCAACAAAGATTTCGTCCTTCAAGTAAGAGGGGCGAGTAAAACCGTCTCGATAGACAGGGTGAAACCAGCCTATGTACTTAAGCCGGATATGTCAACGGAAACTTCAAATTCGACTCCAGCAGCGGTGACTACGCGCTGCGGAAGGAAAGTTCGTTTCCCAGATAGATTCGTCTCTGAGCTTCGAGACTCAGAGGGGAGTATTGTGGCGGTTCGAAGGAATTTCGTTTAATTTACATAAACTATTTTTAGTTCGGAACTTTTAGCCACCCAGCGTGTGGCAACACTTGATATATCTGGATAAAAAGAGCGAGCTTGAAGGTAAGCGCTGCTTCTGCTCGCGTACAACTTCGACCGTTGTTACGGCAAGATGCCGTCTTTTTAGTTTTTAAATTATCTTACTTGTAAATACGTTAATAAATGTCATTTTTATCTTAACTGGTTATCGATGCTATAATCCTGTGATATTGGATCCTGTGACACGTCATAACAACAACACGCAACCACAAACTATTTTCCACAAATGTCTCGGTCCATCTGCTCACCCTGGTAACTTCCTCACTGAGAACCATACTCTGCGCATAAACTCGTACTACTCGTATACTACTATTTGTAATTGGAGGCTTACTAAGATCTGTTGAGAGCCAGTCGATGCAGTCGTAGTACTCAGTAGCCATAAGAGTAGAATGGCGTAGTACGAGTTTATGCGCAGAGTATGGTTCTCAGTGAGGAAGTTACCAGGGTGAGCAGATGGACCGAGACAGATTTGTGGAAAATAATTCTACTCTCAAACTTCCTCTCTGATACGATAGTGCATTCGGTGGTTCAAAGAAATGCATACTATAGCCATCCTGAGAATGTACTATTAGCAATGGCGACAGACGAAAACAAAGAAATCAGAATATTGACATGGAATGGGATTAAACAATGCCGCCTTTCAAAGAAGAAAGAGATCAGGAGACTGAGACAGTTTAAGGTTCTAAAACTGAACTTTATGACTACTGAGTACTACGACTGCATCAACTGGCTCTCAACAGATCTTAGTAAGCCTCCAATTACAAAGAATCTTTCATTCGAAGAGATTGAGAGAAACATAGAATCAGGCTTGGTTTTAGATGAAGCTTCAGTCCGCTTTCCAAGTCACACGCAAGCTGTGGGAAGAACAATTAAAGTAATGACAGAAGCGGCAATGCACGTATGTGGCCATGAGGACAGAGATACCTTCGTCAGAGCAAAGATACAATCCAGGACAAAAATGTCAACGTTTTAATTCGAAGAAGGACTTTGTTGCATGAAGAATGCAAAACAACATGAATATAATATTTTAGGTGGAGGGCTGGTAGAACTCGTGCAGCCACCTCCTCGCGTTGAGTTCTGGATTATTTTGCAAGATATTTGGATGTGCAATAAGCTGAGAACTGTGAAGCACTTTCAGTTAACACATTTTTTTTATGCAATAGTGATAAATAACTAATTTGTAACTCTAACGAATTTTAAAAATAAAAATGCAGATTATTTGATACACTACTTCTTATTTCAGACTTCTAAATTGTCTCTCAACACTTGGAAGGAATTTTTATAAAGCTTAAAAATTAATAAAACAATTGGATCATTAAAAAAAAAAAAAAAATCCGAATTTTCCCCGTATTTGTGACAAATTAAATAAATATCATTTACAATTCAATTTTAATGTTGATTTAATGATAGTAGTGAGCCTTTTTCGCTCTCCCCATTACCGAAAATAATTTTTTTTTTTAATTTCACAAATTTTGCTGTAATATCCAATTTTAGCAATTTTTCTGAAACCCCCAAGCGTTTATGGCTGATCAAGAAATGGAGCAAAATAATTCAAATTTTTTATGTGTACTTAGTGCCCCTAATAGTACCTTTTAAGTTACACCTATCACTGAAAATATTAAAAAAAAAATTTTGACAAATTTTACGAAAAACATCAAAAATTAGCATTTTTTCGAAACTTCAAGGCGATTGCGGCAGATCAAGAAATCGTGCAAAAAAATTCAAATTTTTTGTGAGTGCTTTGTGCCCCCACTGGCACTTTTTCCGCATACCTCGTCATCGAAAAAAAAATAAAAGTCATTTTCGGCCCACCCTAATAGTTAGTCGGGCCCGGATTTTCAATGATTAGGTCACCCATTGTCGACTGAAGACCGCTAATCTAGAGCATTACGTACAACAGTATTCAAATGTAACAACTAATTTGCGACAGATGGAGTAACATTTCTTGATATACGATAATTTTAAGAAGAAAATACCAGAATTAAAAAAAAAAAAAGTTGCAGTTATCAGATCCCAATCAATGCTACACATTCTATTTTTCAAGTACCTGAATAATTTCTTCAGACGTGCCATTTCCGATTAACAATAAAAGGGCACTTCAAACCCTCGCGGAGTCATTTTCTATTTTAAGAGGGAAAGATTTCTTCAAACCCTCCCCAAAAAAAAAAAATCGTGTAAAGAATAAGCATAATGTAGCGAGGCTGTTAAAAATCACATCGAATTGCAGAATCATCCGAGTGAAAAGAATTCGGAGGAATAGTTTCTTCCTCTTATTATAAGTTACGGTACTTCATCGTAGAAGGAAAAAAGCAAAAAGGAAAGAAAAAGAAAATCAATGAAGAAGGCGGCGAAGTCAAGAGAGTGGAAATTAGAAATTTCACTCCTTCATGGCACTTGATTTTTCTCTCATTTTTTTCACAGCTTAAATTATTTGAGTTCTTGTAATTTCTCCTTCAGCTAGATTAGAAATGAAGGATTCGATGGAACGAGCCTCGCTCATTCCACCATTAAAGAGTTGGTGTTTCGAATAATGCGTTGATGTGGTTTGTAGGTGCCGTATTTGACGCGATCACTTTCCATACCAATGTAATTATCGTGTTCAGTGTCAAAAGGAGAAATAAATACTTTTTTAGCCGAATACACACAACATAGAACCAACATCTTTTTGCATTGAAACGGAGATCTTTGTAACACCGAAGCAAGATTTACTTATTTGTTTGCTTTTTCAGCGTTGTTGTTCATTTCAAAATGATTGTTCACCATACCGATACCGCCCATACTATCTAGACAGAGTCCCATACCCGTAAAAAACGTAATAATAGTTAACCCATTTATGCCCAGTAGCCTAAAAACGGGACGCTTGTAAGTTACTGCATGCAAAAACCCTTAATGGGTATATCATTTTACTAAAGCTGTTTTTCACAAGTTAAATAGTCCTTCTTCTTGACAAAACCAGTTAGAGGCACTATTCGTCAGAGTTTAATTATTGACGGCTATTTTCAGACAAATCAGTTAAGCAACGATCCAGCATTAGCCACAGAAAGTAAGTTTTTTTTTACGAACTTATTTTTCATAAAACTAAACTATTTTAAAATGATTTGCCTTTAATTGATCACAGATGCCTTCTGTAATGTTACTTTGCAAACCTAAAGTCACGTAAGGTCGTATTTTGCGCATATATCTGCCTAGTGTCCCATAAACAGGACGTTAAATAACTTAATAAATATGGCAACAGCTATCTATTTTAAGCCTAAAATGTATGTAAACCATTCCAAGTAAGAGTTTTAAGCAGATAAAAACTTTTTAAGAAAATGTTTAAAAAAAAATTGGGCATAAATGGGTTAATATAAAATAAGAAAAAGGAATAAGCCTCAAATCTGGGTAATTTTTTTTGACTAAATAAAACTATTCAATAAAAAAATTCAAATTGTAGTTATCTAGCGTAACTCTTTATGCCCCGAAGGGAGTCAGAAGTCCCGCTTATGTTAATTAAGTACTATGTTCTATAAATGGCTGGAATCATGCTGAAGCTTTCAAGTACCACTCTTTGTACTTTGCCGAGAGGCCCACAGATGGTACCTATGATCGGAAACAGTTTTCTTAGGGGCCCTAAAAAATAGGGGCCTTCGAACCCCAAAATTCTCAAAATTTTTATACTCGGTAAAAATGTTTTTTGATGCATTTTCAACTAGAAACACACAAAAAATATTTTAAAAATTCATTGTTAACTTAGTTCGGGACATAAAGAGTCAAACCCAATAAGCTCAAACCAACTGCACAAAATATTTTTTTATAATACCTATATCGTCAATACCATATATAACCATACCCTTTACAAATGTAATAAGGAATAGAAGACGGCTCATATTCAAATCTGAATACAAATTTTTATTGAATAACATAACTATAAAAAGTAACATTTCAAAATGTAAGAATTGAGTTTAGAACCGGCTATAAGATCAAAGCAACTGAAAAATGGTTCTGCTGTGGACCTTTCAAGTTCTTGAAGGACTAACCCATTTATGTCCGGTAGCCTAAATACGGGACGCTTGTTAGTTCCTGCAGACAAAGACCTGTAATGGGTATTAGGGTGGGGCGAAAAATGAAAAGTTTTTCAGATCAACTTCTAATAGTTGCCAAAAGTTGTCTTTGATGATAGTTAGCTTTTGTGCAAAATTTGAGAAAAATCGGTTAATATCTTCAGGGGGCGCTGCGATCGCAAAGTTTTATCATAGCTTTTATCGGGATTTTATGGTTAAAATATGAAAAACAATGCCGTTAGCTAATCTCATTGCATTTTTTTACTCATAAGATATATTCATGCATTCAAAGCACATGAAATAACTCAAAAAAAAAAAAATTATTTTATATGATACATTTATATTTCAAGCATTTAAAAAGAAACCAAAACGTGAAAAAAGTGATCTTCTTTAATATAAATATATCATAAAATAATGTTTGTGAGTCATTTCATATGCTTTTAATGCATGAAAACATCTTTTGAGGTAAAAAAAACGCAAAGAGCCTAGCTAAAGGCATTCTTTTTGATATTTTAACAATAAAATCCATAACAAAGTTATGGTAAAACTTTGCGATCGCAGCGCCCCCTGAAGATATTAACCGATTTTTCGCAACTTTTGCACAAAAGCTAACTGTCACCAAAGACAACTTTTGGCAACTATTAGAAGGTGATCTGAAAAACTTTTTATTTTTCGCCCCACCCTAATGGGTATATCATTTTACTAAAGCTGTTTTTCACAAGTAGAATATTCCTTCTTCTTGAGAAACTCATGTAAAGCAGCTACTTGGACATTAGAGTGCCTTTATTGACAGTTATTTTTAGGTAAATGAGTCAAACAACGATAGAGCATTGGGTAGTCGCAGAAAGAGTTTTTTGGAAACTTATTTTTCATAAAATTAAACTATTTTAAAATGATTTGCTCAAAATTGATCACAGTCTTCCGTAATGTTAGTTTGCAAAAATGTTTATATCATTTTTGTATAATCATGCTCATTTGCTCATATATATGCCCAGTGTCCCATAAACAGGACATTGAATAACTTAATAAATATGGCAGCGGTGATCTATTTGACGCCTAAAATGTATTTAAAATATTCCAAGTAAGAGTTTTAAACAGATAAAAATTGAAAAAAATTGTTAAAAAACTTGGGCATAAATGGGTTAAAACGAAGTCTCGGGGTGTTTTAAGGCCTCTTGGGTGTGTTTCATTAAATAGCATTTTAAGTCCATGGCATCAGTAACTACGCATTAGTTAAGGTTTCATTAAAAGAAAATTTTTAGTCCACACTTGGCTGCGATTCAGCGAAAGTGTGAAACAGAAAGGCATTAATAACAAAGGCAGGAGTATATCGTCGGCACCATGCTAAAATTACGAATGTGAAAATTGGCACTTTTCAGGAGACCCAAAACACTGAATATAATTTTTTCCCACCTAACGAGTTTGGTTATTTTAAATTGTTATAGATATCTTTAAGCATAAAACTATCGTTAGAAAGTATCATTTTAATTTTAATTATTTGTACAATTCGAACTTGGAAAACGCGATTTTTCACAATCGTTATTTCAGCATGGTCCCGAAGATATATTGAATGCAATATTAATGTGAGCAAAAATTAATACGTCCTAATACATTTAGCTAAAAACTAGAAATATAGAACATTGAGATGTAAAAGTCAAATGTTAAACACTTTTTTTTTGAGAGCAAAATAAAAAGTTGCACTAAAACACGATAAAAATAATTCTAGCCAGTAGTTAAAGAGCCGCACACGATTAATCGAAGCCATAACAAATTAAGCTTCAAATCAGAAGCCATAAAAATTGAAATGAAAATTACTTTATTTTTTATATATATCAATCAAAAGCTTCGACGTGGTCGTGGAACAGAAAATAAAGCTTTTTTTTTAATCTAATGAAATTTCTTCTTTTTGGCACTGTTATTGAAGTATACGATGAAAGATGGCTAGGAATATCTATTTATTGTACTTTATTTTATATCCTAATTAGCTGACCCGGCCACACGTTGCTGTGGCTAAGGTATGCAGAGAGGTACGTTTAGAAAATACAATTCTGAGCAAAATCACTCTAAATTTTAATATTACACAGGTAAAAGTTCACAAATTACAGTAAAACCTTTTTTTATTACAATACAATTATTTAAATACAAAATCACAAAAAAAAATTGAATATTGTATAACTTTAAAACCCGAAAAGGTACGATATTTACGAAACAATCGAATTTTGAATCGCAAACTATGAGGTGTATATTTATGTTGCAAAGCAATGTGACGGTAAAAATTGTGTGTATAGAAATAATTTTAATATTCGCACCATAAAACAGTACATTTTCCCTCCTAAAAATTTGTTTTTTAGCCTACTTTCCCGTTAAAAATAAAAGAAAGACGAAAAAAGTATTAAAAGTGGCTTAATGCATAAAAAATATCGCCAAGTCAAAAAAATATCGCCAAGTCCGAAAAAAATATCGCCAAGTCCGAAAAAAAAAGCCAAAAAGAAATAAAAAGGTGAAATGAATATCGAAAAATTAAAAATTTGAAAGTAAGATATTGAGATGGGAAATTTGTGTCGGTCGGTCGGTCTGTCTGCCTTCCCCCCTAATAACTTTTGAATGGATATTCCGATTTTGACAAACTTTTTTTTTTTTTGTTGGAAAGATCTCGGCGAGTACAGCTCATTCCCATGTTTGATTTTTCGATTTGAACAATTTTTGGTTCAACTTTGAACCGTTCAAACAGCCTGTCCCGCGATGCTAACTTTTGAGTGAACAGTCCGATTTGAACAAACTTTTTTTGTTCGAAAGATCTTATCAATGATACTTCATTCCCGTATTTACATTTCCGATTTGAACAGTTTTTCGTTCAACATTGAACCGCTCAAGCAAGCTGTCACCCGTCATAACTTTTGAGTGAACAGTCCGATTTAAATAAACTTTTTTTTTTTTTTGCTCGAAGGATCTCAGCAAGGATACTTCAAAACCGTATTTAAATTTTCAATTTGAACATTTTTTCGTTCAACATTGAACCGTTCAAGCAACCTTTTCCCACCTAATAACTTTTGAGTGAACCGTCCGAATGGAATAAACTGTTTTTTGTTTGAAAGATCTCGGAGAGGCTCATTCCCATACTTCGCTTCTCAATTTGAACCATTTTTCGTTCAATGATGAACCGTTCAGAAAAAAATTTAACATGAGCGTCTACTGGGAAATTTAAATTTAATGTTGATTCTGAACTTAAAGGCGGATTTCCTTCAAACTAACTTTGTAAGAAAATGGTTTTGATAAATAATGTTTGTAAAGTACTTTTCTGAATAATCTTCTGTGAGGACTCTGATTCCGACTCCGACTCCGCAAACATGGTGGAAATGCAGGCTCAGAAAAAAAAATGACTAACTGTGCAGACGATTTTTTGTTTATTTATTCATTTGTTTTATTTTATTTATTATTGTTATTTTCTTTCTTTTTTTTTTGGCAGACGATTTTTTTTGTAACAAAAATTTTTCATTCACGAGGGCATTTTATTCTTTATTTATATTTAAAAACTGGCAACGGATTAAAAATAAAATTCGAGACATTTTATTAACGAACGAGGTTTTTTTCTTTCTTTGATAAAATGTGTCTTGATGTACTTTGTACTCTTAATTTTTTTTTTTTTTTTGAAAACAATTGAGGAATTATTCTACGGAAGAACTGTAACAGTTACATTCTTTAAAAGGTGCGACAAAACTTTATTTATTCGTTTATTTACTTTTTACGTGTCTATTTCATCTGATGAGAGAGGTATATTTTGCTTTTAGAAATCAGCTTTAAGTGCTAAAAGATATGTTTGATATAATTTTCAGTCTCAGATAATCAAGAGAATAATGATCAGATACTAGAATGCCGATGTCGATGTACGGGAAAGTAGGCTCGTTTAGTTCTTGATAGAACGTTTTGTTGAATAGTAAATACCAAATGTATTGTTGAACGATAATTTGCAAATTTATTGCTGCAGATGGATACGCTTAGCAAATACAATTCGGAACTAAATCACTAAAAATTTAAATATTACATAGGTAAAAAATCACATAATGCAGTGAGCCTTTCTTTGTCTAAATGCACCTGACATAAAAATCACTAAACAATATGGATATTTTATAACTCAAAGCTCGAAACAGGTATGATATTTTTCACTAAAATAATTTTCCTAAAAAAATATTTACCTAAATATGAGTGAAAAATATTTTTAAAACATACAAAATAGCATATGTTAAGTATCTAAACTGCTTTAATAAATTGAATTAAGTAAAGGAGAAGTAAGCAAATAATATAGTAATATTGATTTAGTAATACTTACACGCATTTAAATTAAGAGAATCGGGACGAATATGCCAGAAACCGATTCGACATTCTTGATCGTTACCACTATTGCTTTTTGCTTCCGAAGCAACTGAAAACCCAGCAGCAGATTTTATCTTATAGAAGCCAATAATACATAAAAGCTGGTAGCTAAATAGATAATTTGAAATAAAAAATATATTGCGGTCCTAAATTGAGATAAAAACTATCCTATCATTTAAGTTGGACCAAACTGAAACTGCGTGCAAAATTTGGTTAAAATCGGTTCAGTAGATGAGGAGTCCATTGGCCACAAACACAGGGACAAGTAATTTTTATGTACAGGGTGTGCCAGAGAAACTTACTTTTTTGAAACGTCAATAAAAACAAAACTACTTAAGTTATTGTTTTAATTCTTTTTTTATTTGAGAATACAATATCCCATTTTTTTTTTTTTTCATTTAGTCTTGAAAATGACATCGGTTAAATGATGACCCCCATTGAGCATACACTGATTAAGACGATTTTTAAAGTTTGTGAGCACTCTTTGCAGCATATCAATTGGTATGTTGGCAATTTCGTCGCGAATGTTATTCTTGAGGTGAGCTATTGTACGTGGTCGATCAACATAAACCAGGGATTTCAAATAACCCCATAAAAAAATCGCACGGCCCCAAATCTGGGGAGCGTGCTGGCCACGGGAGATTGCCTCTGAGAGAGATGAGCTGGTCGGGGAAATGTTGTCGCAACAAATTCATTGAATCTCGTGCTGTATGTGCTGTGGCTCCATCTTGCTGAAACCACACGTCCCTAATGTTCATTTCTTTGAGACTGGGAAGAAAGAATTCCTCGATCATGGTCTTGTACTGAGCTGCATTCACGGCCGTTCGAAAAGTAGCTTTCGACGGGAAAGGCGCGCTGTTCTTTTGACCATAGAATGATGGCGACTAATTAAAGGGAAAACAAAACTTGGAGATTTCCCGCTCCAGATGCGCCCACTCTCGGCTTTCTATGCAGCCAATTCACCGCGCAGGAATTTTTTCAAAAAAGTAAGTTTCTCTGGCGCACTCTGTATTAAGATTGTTTTACTCTGTATTTTTAAGCACCGAACACCTTCATTCTTCGCTATCACCCTCTTTACCAAGCTGTCTTCTTCGTTAAGGCTATTGTGGACAAATAAAATTGATTTTTTTCAATTATTGATTTATATGTCTAAAACTTTGTGTGCTTGTATTATTGTATACTTACTGCATCTAAAAGCATAAAAAACACAAATTACTGCGAAAACAATGAATACTTTTTTTCAAATTTCAAATTAAAAAATTTTTTTAATAAAATTTCAAAATGTTCCAGGCGTCACAATTTTTTTTCAAAATTTGAATTTCTACTTAATTTCCAATCATTAGGCATGATTGATGTTTTATGAGTTAGTTTATAAAAGATGGCAGAAAATAAAAATTTTCAGTTGAAAAAAATCATATAAATTTTCATTTTCAGCCATCTTTTATAAACTATCACATAAAACATTGCATGTAATGCATTGTTTTATGCAATCATACCTAAGGATTGGAAATTAAGTGGAAATTCAAAGTTTGAAAAAAAATTGCGACGCCTGGAACATTTTGAAATTTTGTTAAAAAGATATTTAAATTTGAAATTTGAAAAAAAGTATTCATTGTTTTTGAACTAATTTGTGTTTTTTATGCTTTTAGATATAGAAAATATACAATAATACAAGCACACAAAGTTTTAGACATAAATCAATAAGTGAAAAAAATCAATTTTATTTGTCCACTGTAGCCTTAACTTTCCAAAACTATCTGCCCACGAACTGGTAAACTAACTAGGAAAAAACCGAAAAGTGAGGTCAAACTGCGTATAGTAGTGGTTCCCAACTATTTTGACCCTTCGTGTCCATCCCATATTAAGATAAAGTTAGCGAGCAAAAACAAATAAAGTTTAAACACATTTTTTTTACAGATAACATGGGAAAACAAGGAAAATAAAAATATGACAAACCAAGAATCATTATCATGATTATAGGGTAAACCAGCCAGTGAAAGGCCAGCTCATTATTTTCTTGAAAAAAACATGGTTTCAAGAAATTTTTCTTAGATGGATTGGCAGCAGTCATTTCTTTCTTTACATTTCCAGAAAGAAAACTACTAGAAAATGCAGTAATTGTTCACTAGTTTTGGTGTACATTCACTAAGCTTTTATTTTTCTCCATCTGCTTTTAGGGGGCTGAAAAGCCTTTTCCTTTCAACCCCTAAAAACCTGATGCAGAAGAATAAAAGTGTTCCCATTTTTTTGCGAATAACTACATACCGTAAAATGGGGTGTATAGGAACAGCGGGGTCAATCGGAACAAAACTTCCCTACGGTACAAAGAAATTCTTCATAAATATACTATTGGGTATTTTTCGTCATTAATTTTTTTTTAGAAAAGGAAGATCATAGGATGTAGGAAAAAAATACTTTTGTCAATATGGCAACGCTACTGGCTTCTAAGGAAGGTTGTACGTGGAATGCTAGAAAACATCACATTTTCATAGACTGCAAAACTTCATATGCAAGAACAAACCTTCTTATATTTAAAAACTAAGAGTGGTATGTTTCAATTATACATGTATCTGAACAACAGAATACCACATTAGAATTTACATTTTTTATAAATTGTGTCATAAAACTGAAGAATTCTGAAAAATGCCATAGGAAAAAAATTTGCGGGGTGAATCGGAACACTTAGTTCTGTTGCTCCAATTCAAACTTATTTGAAGGAAACTGTTTGAAAAATCAAGATTCTAACCCCAATTCTTCTAATCAAGACAAGGACAAGGATTTATTACTGTTTATCCCTTCTCGTGAGCAACTAGATCTTAGAATGACAAAAGTTGCAGATTTCAAAAGATTTTTTCTCCAGGAGACTTCTTTTTACTTAAAATACGAGGGGAAAGTCATATAGACTTTATGTAGTAAAAGTCCAGCACACAGACAGTGATGAATAAGCGAAAAAATCTTTCAGGACAATCCCCGAAACCCAGAGATTTCAAGAAACTAAAGAAAAGGCAGAGTTCATCCCAGGAGATGTTATGAAAAAACTTAAGCCAAGTCACAATTGCTAATTTTAAGGACAAGTACATATTTGTGGACGACATGAGTGACTTCCATTCATGTTAAATCTTTGTATTTCAATTCAAAAGCATTTCTTAAAATTACTTTTCATTTTTCATAAGTTCAAAATTATTTTGAATTTTGACAAATTATAAACGTTTACTGGTATTGAAATTATACATTTATTTGACGGTAATTGTCTGTTCTTATTCTCCTCCATCAATATTACTCATGTTTGTGAGACCTATTACAGGTTAAAGTGAAAAAATTAAAAATTTCAACATGTGTTCCGATTGACCCCTATCAGCGGGGTGATTCGGAACACCCATAATTTCCAATATATTTTAATAATAACTGTTCAAAATGTTTTGTCTTTGCTTGGAATATCAAAAGTAAAGCAAGACCGAAGTTTTTACCTAAAAAATCAAATTATAAAAAAATCTTTTAACTGCTTTTTTTACAATCAATGCTGAAAAGTGTTCCGATTCACCCCATTTTACGGTACATCTTCTAAAATATTTTTACTTTCATATGCCAGGTGGTACAAATTTTAGAGATGCTTTGAATTTTCGACAATGAAATGGCATTTAACTGTTAATTCTCAGGTCGGTCCATTCTGCATGTTTATTACCGGGCAGTCCATAAATGAAGTTACATTTTTTTTTTCAACAAATTTGACCCCACTCCCCTTATGTCACAGAATGTCACACTTCGTTTTACCCTCTCCCATGTTTCTCACGTGTGACGCTGGTTTTCATAAGCGTTTTGTTAAAAAAAGAAAATTCGTGATATACTTCTTATTACCCTCTCGTTCCCCTTTGTCACAAACTATCATACTTTCATGAACCTTTCTCTTCTTTAATCCTTTATATAACGACGGGACTCAGAAGTCCCGTTTATATTAATTTAGTACAGTCGACGCTCGATATAACGACCATCTCCGTCCCCCAGAAAAAGGTCTTTGTAACGAGTGGTCGCTGTAAGAGGTAGAAAATGGAGTATATTGAGATGAAGTTGGGTTTTACTTACCAGTCGTTGTATTGGGATAGTCTTTATAACGAGTGGTCGTTATAACGAGCGTCGACTGTATTATGAATCCTGAACGGCTGAACTTTGAGTCCTTGTACTTTGCCGAGAAGCAGATAGATGGTATCTGCGATTAGAAACAGTTTTCTTAGGGGCCTTATGCGTAGGGGGAATAGAACCCCAAAATTTTCAAAATTTGTACACTCGTTAAAAATGTGTTTGGATGTATTTTAAACTAATAAAATCAAGAAAATACATAAAAATTCATTGTTAACTTAACTAACATAAAGGGTTAAAAGCGTTACATAGTTTAATCGCTACTGGAAATGAATTACATTAGAACGTTTCTTGATAAAAACATCGTGACGTCAGCGTGACGTTTGCCTATGAAAAACGAGCTAGATAAAACGTCACAGCCTACTTGGCGAATAAGAGGAGATCGCCGAGTGCTTGTGAGCTCTTATTGGCTCCACCCGTAGTGACGTCATGCCAAGTTAAGTTGATGATAATGTAATTCACTTGCAGTAGCGATTGCAATTCGAAGCGATCGCAGTGCTGTTTCACTTGAATCCCTGCCTTAATTTGCTACAACCGGTCCTAGTCCTAAATCAAGGCTTTTTATCTTGAGCTCTGCCTTAAAATTTTCGAGTTGTACCGTACCAAGTGCGGTCGTTCTCTGGTGTTCTAATTTCACATTAGCTACCAGTTTTTTCAGCTCTCTTTGCTTTATAAGAGGATTTTTGCCTCCGACTGGGCTAGTTTCGTATTCCATGCTGATGAGTGCATAATGAGCACGAAACTGCAGTCCATGGATCGAATTAAACGAGTTGGCGGTGTATTGCATGTTCCTGCCTTAGCCCTTGCTTAGAGGCGGTTACTCACTGCTTTAACATGTAATATAGTTTAGCTTTTACTATTAATACTATGGATGCGCCGATAAGCAAATTGGCCGATTACCGTTACCGATTAATTGGCTGTTGATAATCGGCCGATTAATCGGCTGAGCCGATTAATGATAAGGATAGTTGTTTTTCTACTACCAATTTTATCATCACTGTTTTTATCGCTATTTTCCTTTTTTTTTCCTATTGTTTTTATCGTTAGATTTTTTTTTCCATTTTCCTAGTTTTCACAAAATATTTTCAATATTTTATCAAATTTCTTAGAACCAATTTTCATATTAGGGTCAATAATATTATTAACACATTGTTAGTTATGTTAATTGAAAATAAAAATTTATAAAAAAAGAAGGGAGGGGGAGTGTGTGATGAACACTCCAATTTAAGAGTAATTTTAATTCATATATTTTAGTAATTAGTAGCAATTTATTTCAATACTTTTATTCTTTGAAAATTAGAGGTTATCTGAAAGCACTGTGCTAAGGAGAAAATTATCGCCACATGAAAATTGTTGCATCATTGTCTATGTATATTTATTCAAAGAAGTAGAATTAATTTTAAAAAAACTTAGCAACCGTGCAACCTTAATAGCAACCGTGAGGCTGTTAATAAAATTATTCATCATAGTTTCCTAGTGAAAGTATACTTTAAAGAATAATATCTAAAAAATATTTTTCAGCCGATTTATCGGCCCGATTTTGCCGATTATTAATAATCGGCAAAGTGGCCGATTAATCGGTGCATCTCTAATTAATACTAGTATTAAATATATTACTTTTATGTTTCCAAAGAACGTGAATTTTATCTATCAGAGTTACATACACACACACAAACAGAAGTTCGTATAATACATCAACATGTAATACAGTTTAGCCTTTAGCATTAATAATACCATTAAATATATTACTTTTATATTTATAAAAAACGTGAATTTAATCTTTTATTCACAGTTACATACATACAAACCCACATGTGAAACCAATAAAAGCGTATTAATGAAATACGAATAACGAACAGTTGTTCCACCTCTAAACGATACGATTGCTTTAAAATTAATTCATAAATCTCATAAAATATTAAACATTTCCAAATTTTAACAATAATCACTAACAAAGACGGAAATGGACAAGTCCATAGTTTACAAAATAATGCACTAGCAACGAGAAATTAACCATCAAAATAGAGAAAAGCTATAAAGAAAACTCATTCCGTAAACAATTTTGAAGCATTTTTCTTTTTTACCTAAAATACATGAGTTACTTTTTTAGGCAATGGGAGAAAATGTATTTTTTTTTTTGTGAAGTTAGTCATGCAGTTTCATTAAAGCATCAATACCAGGATATCGATTTTTTTTCTGTCATTTCCGATGTGACGTCATTAATATCAATAGAATTGATTGGCAGGGCGTATCCACGTCACATTTTTTCGGACTATGATTGCAATCAGAAAAAACTCACCTATTTGAAAATAAGTACTTTTTTAAAGAATTTTTCATTGGACAAGTTTATCAGCTTCAAAATGTTCTTAAAGCGCTTTATAAGGAATTTGCTATTACACAGAATGTTTGCCAAAATTTGAGAAAAACTTCATTTGTAGAACAATATAAAGTATTACTTAACAATAAAACGTACACGAATAGTCGTCATAAGAATGGTACAAATTATGTCAAACGCTTTATATTTGTTTTGACTAATTTCAATAATAACCATAAATTATATATATATTTTTACTGATTCTTCAGTTAACTGCGCAAAATCAACTGTTGGTACCAGGCTTGGAGAAATCGCGGATTAATCCGCGTAATCGATTACATTTTTTTGTAATCTTAAATCATAATTTAGAAACAGGACACAAACGTAATTTTAATAAGTAGTTCTTGTGTAATCGAAATTGTTATCCTTCTTTCAATAATCGTAATTTAGCCTTGTAATTGTGTAATCTGACTTTTTTTTTCAAAACATTTTCACATATAACTTAATCTTAGCTTATGCTGGGTAATTCCACAGAAATGGGGAACTGATGACCAATTTTTCAAAATCATTTTTTTCTCACAAAAAAGGTACCGTAAAATGGGGTGAATCGGAACACTTTTCAGCTTTGATTGTAAAAAAAGCAGTTAAAAGATTTTTTGTCAATTTGATTTTCTGGGTAAAAACTTCGGTCTTGCTTTACTTTTGATATTCCAAGCAAACAAAAAACATTTTGAACAGTTATTATTAAAATATATAGGAAATAATGGGTGTTCCGAATCACCCCGCTGATAGAGGTCAATCGGAACACATGTTAAAATTTGTATTTTTTTCCATGAAAACCTGTAATAGGTCTCACAAACATGAGTAATATTGATGAGGGAGAACAAGAACAGATAATTACTGTCAAATAAAAGTATAATTTCAATACCAGTAAACGTTTATAATTTGTCAAAATTCAAAATAATTTTGAACTTGTGAAAAATGAAAAGTAATTTTATGAAATGCTTTTGAATTGAAATACAAAGATTTAACACGAATGGAAGTCACTCATGTCGTCCACAAATATGTACTTGTCCTTAAAACTAGCAATTGTGACTTGGCTTAAGTTTTTTCTTAACATCTTCTAGGATGATCTCTGCCTTTTCTTTAGTTTCTTAAAATCTCTGGGTTTCGGAGATTGTCCTGAAAGATTTTTTCGCTTATTCATCACTGTCTGTATGCTTGCCTTTTGCTATCTAAAGTCTATATGACTTTCCTCCTCGTATTTTAAATAAAAAGAAGTCTCCTGAAGAAAAAATCTTATGAAATCTGCAACTTTCTGTCATACTAAGATCTAGTTGCTCACGAGAAGGGATAAACAGTAATAAAGCCTTGTCCTTGTCTTGATTAGAGGAACTGGGGTTAGAATCTTGATTTTTCAAACAGTTTCCTTCAAATAAGTTTGAATTGGAACAACAGAACAAAGTGTTCCGATTCACCCCGCAATTTTTTTTCCAATGGCATTTTTCAGAATTCTTCATTTTTATGACACAATTTATAAAAAATGTAAATTCTAATGTGGTATTCTGTTGTTCAGATACATGTATAATTGAAACATACCACTCTTAGGTTTAAAATATAAGAAGGTTTGTTCTTGCATATGAAGTTTTGCAGTCTCTGAAAACGTGATGTTTTCTAGCATTCCACGTGCAGCCCTCCTTAGAAGCCAGTAGCGTTGCCAGATTGACTAAAGTAATTTTTTCCTACTTCCTATGATCTTACCTTTATAAAAAAAAATTAACGGCGAAAAATACCCAATAGTATATTTATGAAGAATTTCTTTGTACGGTCTGAAAGTTTTGTTCCGATTGACCCCGCTGTTCCTATACACCCCATTTTACGATATCATTTTAAAGCTTATGAGTTGCAGTATAAGAAAATAATACAAATTATCACAAGAGTTTAACCCTTTAAGAGTTACAAGACTTTAAGCGAAGGTATAATGGACACGCTGCCACAACTCACTTTTTGATAACTTGTCAAACTTAGTATTTCAAACTATAATTGCAATATTTTTCAAATTATAACTGCTTCAGATGCTTGCCACAACACTGTAGAACAAATGTAGCATAAAAAATTAAACCTGAATTCTTTTTTTTTCCTGTAGAAGCCTATTTATAATAGGCACTTTGACAAAATTACGTCCGACACCAAATTACCTAAATGTTTGTGCTGTATAAAATTGGATGGAATATTTTACAAAACATTTTACCTGCAAATAAGAACATCAATTACTGTTGAAAATGTGCAATCCAATCAAAATTCAAAACAATAGTTTTTTGTTTTTTCATGGTGTCGGACGTAAGAAAAAAATTACGTCCGACACCGCATTACGTCCGACACCTAGTTTTTTTCATTTAATTCCTAGTTCTAGTTATGGGATTGCTCTAAATTGCCACAGAAGAGGTAAGGGACTGTAGTAATCTCATTTTTTTGCACTGTAGTCATTAAAAATGTCTTTATTAATAGTTGTTCTTTCTTTAAAATATTTCTTCTAAATCAGGAAATAGATTAATCCAATCTACCTCAATACGATAGTTTCAGTGGCGAAAAGGTGATGATAAAATGTCAAAAATACAATTAATTAGTACTTATAGAGGCTTTTAGGGAACTGGTAAAACAGAAATGAAATTTTCTCCTTCACACATAAGTTAAACGAGAGCAAGCTAAGACTTTTGAGCAGTTAAAATATCAAGTCAATGGTGAAAATGTTGTAATAATGCAGCTTGATTTTTCTGAAAATGCTGCAATTTTACAGCAAAATGAGATTTAATCCGCACATTGGGCATATGCCCAAGCCATAGTTTTTTCAGCTCAGGCATGGATTTCCAAAGAAATCGCTAAAGTTTTGCCATAATTTCTGATACTTTAGATCACACTAAAATCACTGTACATAAATTAGTAAGTTACCTTTTTGATTATATTTTAAAGCCAATTACCCAAGTATTCAAAATATTCAAATTTTCTCAGATGGACCCTGTTCAGAATTTTAACAAAGATATTTATTTTGCAACTATTATTTATTTGAACAGAAGTGCGATGTGAAATTAATCTGGGATTTTTTTCGCAACGTTCCATGGGAAAGGGGTTGTCGGCGGCATAGGTGGTACAATAAAAAGAACTGTCTGGAGGAATGTAAAAGCAGGAAAGGTGTTCATCAGTACATCACGAGAGTATGCATCTATGGCTTCGTCATTAATTAAAGACGTGCATGTACACTACAAATCATCTGAAGAAATTATGCAGGATTCCGCAACTTTGCTCCAATATTTGGAGAAAATCCTTGTAGTACCAAGTATTCAAAAAGCAATTTCCACCAATGAAATTTGTATTTCAGAAACTTCTCATTCAAAAACATTTAAGACTTATGCTGTTACAGTGATACTAGGTGACCCGTGCGGAATTCCGCAAAAAAAAAAAAAAAAAAAAAAAAAAAACTCTAAACTTAAAATTTAATACGACAATTTTTATTGGCTTCATTTGCACAACATCGCCATCTACTGCCGTCGTTCTGACAACTTTTCAAAAAGATCAAAGACACGTTCACTTTTACAACTACTACAAAAGTGATACCCTATATTAAAATCAAATACCCAAGGCTACTACTAAACTAAATACTAACGTTATCGCAAAACTACCATAGTATTTTGAAACAATAAAAGTTACAATTAAGGTTTGCCGAGATAAGCCTTGGCTTGAAATGTCGCATTTAAAATTGATTTGAACAACAATGTAACGATTTTGACAGTTGAGCAAAAAATTTAACTTTTTCAAACTTCAATCGCTTATAAGTCGCTTAAACGTGGATTTTCGAGATTCTCGTTACGCGGCGCTAGCGGAGAAACGTTCTAAAGAACGCATTTTTTTTAATCTTTCGAATGAAATCAAAATGGAGACGATACGACAATTATTTCGCTAGATAGAGTCAATTTTGTGCCCAAAAATTGAAGTTCGAATAAAAAACGAACCGACACTTTTTAGAGGGTGGGTCTAATTTTCGTCAATAGCCCGCGGGATAAGCTTCAAAATCATAAATTTTCTTGCAATTCGATAAAGAAATGAGCGAGTTTCGACCGGGTATAGGATTCGGCTTAGAGAAATAATATATGGAGATATCCGATGAATTTGAAGATATGGATTTTATTTCAAATCTTAAAGTGAATGACTGGGTTATCATTCTGTATGAGTCAGTCCATCCCATACCCAGGATGCATTGCTCAATTAAATCATGAAGAGAATGAAGTCTCTGTGATGCATAGGGCAGAAGGTCACTTTAAACGACCAAAGGAAGCAGGGTAAAATTTTGTGTTTGAAAGAAATTATAAAAAAAATATTTTTTGCCCATCCTAATTGGAAATCGGAGCCAATTTACATTTAAAGAAAATATTTAAAGTGTAATATTGAATAATATCTCATGTATTGTCCGTTACCATATTATTCAATATTCGAACAAAAATAAAATTAATTTAACTTGGTATTAAAAACCTTTTATTTACGTCCGACACCATGTAGTTTTGTACATATTACGTCCAACACCAATACCAAATCCCATATTTCAAGTCTTAATACTTCTGAAATTGAAATTTTTTTTCTGTGTTATTTATCTTTCATCATTGTTCTTTGGCATAAAAGTAGTTACAATATTACAGATTAAGCCATTGACCTGAATGTTAGATTTTAGTTTTGCAAGTCTCATTTTTAAGATTCAGCTCATACGTCCGACACCAAAAATTGAAATTTTTTTTTGCTTAAATAAAATGTTTTGACAGAAATTCTGTTTATGATTAATAATTCTACATACATAGGGAAGTATGTAAAAAAATATTTTGGTCAGTTTTAAAATTGTATACCAGCAAAATTTATTGTATTTTAAAGCAAATTTCGTGTAATTCTTACTTCCGACACCGTGGAATTGCCCTGCTTCATATTTTAATGCTCATATTATTTTTAATCAATCAATTAATAAAAGTAGTCAAATTTAAAGCGATTTGTCCTAAAGGATTAAATACGAAATCCAATTATTACAAAACGTGGTTGCTATGAAACAGTAATAACAATGATAATGAGAATTTTCAATGCAGGCTTAACTAAATCAAACATAAAACTCATTAGCAGGCTGCTTATGTAGAACTTTTATCGAGAGCTACTTGGAATTTTTTGAAACATAAATTAGTTGAAAATCCATAAACTTAGTATCTATCTACGTCTGCTTTTTTCACTTGAGCGAGCTGAACTTGCTGAAACGTTCATCACCATTTTGAAGACGCGAAGCATCTCAATAACTCGAACAATTTTTTGATGGAGGAGAAAAGTAAAGGCGTGAAGCGCCTGTTAGTGAGCCGCCTTTCGGCGAGTAGTTTTTATTTTTGAAACTTTCTTTACTACTTTAAAGGCGCGAAGCTCCCGTGCAACGCCAGGCCACGCAGTTAGTTGCTTGGGGCATTAGCAGGCCACGTGCGTAGTATATCTTGAAATCTTATGAACATTAAATTATATCAAATAATATAACATCAGAATGAGGTAAAAGTTGGGGGGGGGGGCATAATACGTCAACATGCCGCAGGAAGCTAATCTAGCTGCCCTGGCAGCTAGTAAGTATATAAAGAAGTAAAAGTAGAGTATTTAGAGATTTAAAAGAAATTATGTTTAAAAAATGTTTAGTTTTACTTGAGAATTTTATTTCAAAACATTTCATAATTCCAATATTGATTACATATAGACAATTTATTAAATTTCCAATTTATATTTTTCGTGATGGTAAACTTTTACCAAAATATATAAATGGTTAATTTAACCTTTAGGAACCGGGTGGTACACATGTTGTACCATAACTATTTTTTCTTTAGAGGACAGGGTTGAACTTTTTCCTCGAACCCTTTGAAGCCGGGGATTTTTTCAAAGTTTCATACGTCTGGTACGACAGTTTATACCTTCTCTTTTCAATGGAAAAGAAATTTGTGGTTCAACTGTCGTACTACCTGGGTCGCAAGAAAAATTTCTATATAAACAGCCAGGATCCAAAAGGTTAACAGAATACAATAAAAAATATTAAATCCGGTGCAATATTGTATGATATTTTAAAGAAGGTTTAAATTTTACTTGCTTCGTTTGCCTTCTGCTTAACTAACAAAGTGCACTGAAACTTGACCCCCCCCCCTCAAATAAAAATTACTGGATCCTCTTCTGTGTGTATATATATATATATATATATATATATATATATATATATATATATATGAATGATATATATTCCTCTCAAAGCTGTAATCGTGTAATCGAAATCGTAATCGGCATATAATAATCGTAATCGATTACATTTTTAGATAATCAAATCCTTGTTGTAATTGTAATTGTGATTTCGCAAAGGATTGTAATCGTAATAGATTATATTTACTAGTAATTGACTCCAAGCCTGGTTGGTACATAAGTAGTTTATAAGAGTTAAAAGATATTTTGATTCGATGATATCTGCTTTTAAAAGGGCCACCGTCAACGGCATCAGGTTTGGTACGTAAACACATGGTAAAACGGGGGCGGAGGGTGGGGTACCACAACAAGAAAAAACTAGCTGAACCGCGCGAAGCTTTCGCGATTGACAGCCCTTATTCAAAAATTCAAATTTCTTTTAAGGATAATTTTTCTAAAAACAGACGCAAAATGAAATGTTTTTTGTTGATTTAAAAAATAAAAAAAACCTGATTGAAAATTAGACGGTAAAAAGAGGTCAATCAAAAGCGACAAAACCCATTGCATGATCGTATTTATGACCTTTGCATTTCTGGCGCAACGCTCCGTGCAACCGCGCCACTGCATAATGGTTTTCGGATGCTACTCATTAAAGTAATGTGTTGAAAAAAAACAGATTTTTTTGACACACAAAAAAAAATAATTTTCAGAAAGTGTGTCCACTTTAATAGGCTGTTATTAGTTTCACATGTGGATTTGTATGTAATTCTGAATAAAAGATAAAATTCACTTTCCTTGCAAAAATAAAAGTAATATATTTAATACCATTATTAATACAAAAAGCTAAACTACATTACATGTTGATGTACGAGTATTATAAATGTTTCAGTTGTATGTAACTGAATAAAAGATACAATTAACGTTCTTTGTATGTTTATATATCTGTGGCTTGGTTCTAAAAGGGCCTAAGTCAAAAATGTTAGTTTCGAGAAAAAGGCGATGAAAGATATTTGAGATTTTCTAGAATGCTATCAATTTCTTATATTAAGATTCCCATTATTATTTTTTGGTATTTGTTTATTGTTAGTGTAAAGAAACATTATTTTATCATATGAAATTTTTTATATATATATTATATATTATATAAATATATAATATATATAATAATGTATATAATATCGTCGGCACCATGCTAAACTAACGAATGTGAAAAATCGCGTTTTGTAAGTTCGTTTTTCAAGTTCAAATTTTACAAATAATTAAAATTAAAATGATACCTTCGAACGATAGTTTTACTCTTAAAGATATCTATAAAAGTTTAAAAATTGAAAATAACCAAACACGTCAGGTGAGAATAAGTTATATGCAGTGTTTTGGCTCTTCTGAAAAGTGCCTATTTTCACATTCGTTAGTTTAGCATGGTGGCAACGATATATAATATATATATTATTATATTATAGACATTGGCCTTTGTAGAATTAGAGTTTTACTAAATTGGAAACTTTTGACGTAAATAACACAGAATGTGAAAAAATTGACATTGGCCCTTTTAGAGCCAAGCCACAGGTATATAAGTAACACATTTTTTACTATTATTAATACGAAAGGCTAACCTATATTATATAAACTATATTTCTGAAATAACAGGTTGATGTATTATAAGAGGATCTAAAGGCTTATTTTTCAGTTTTTTTAAAACTAATTTAAAGATCATTTTGTCTGTGGCCGGCACGATAAGTTCTAAAATGAGAGGTAAATCATGGAATTTGATAAAGAAACAACTAAGTTCTCGCTTGGTAACAAAAAACGGCTACAGAAATAATATAACAAGATAACCGTGGGCGCCCGCGAAGACATCTTGTTTAATGAATATTGAACAAAACGACTGTGTTCCCTTCCTTCTGGGAAAAGACTGAATTATTCCGACTTCGGCACAGCGGGGGGGATCTTTCGGCACTTTTTGTCCGAGAGCCAGAGACGCGAGTTTGTCACTCGAACTTCGCGCAAAAACCCTTTGCTGCCGACTCCGGTAAACTAAAGCAACACTCGAAGAACAAAAAAAAAAAAAAAAAAGGAGAGGGAGAGTTCTAGAACAATAGAATGTAAAAAAGATGCTGTTCTAATTCTGACGAAAAGGCAGAACTTTTTTTTTTTTTTCCTTGAAAGTAACGGCGCTGAGTTCGAACATTTTTTTTTTTAGTTTTCCAGTTCTCTTGAATGGGAGTTTCGCAAAGATATCCAACCCGCGTGATGATGTACTCCTTTTATTAGGTACGGACAAACAAACCGAGAGCGAGTGTTTCTCTTAATTTGAGGATGGAAATAGAACGTGATGTCAATCACACTCTGCGTACTTTAAGAGAACAGTTCTGGGACAGTGATCCTCCGTTACGTAAGCAGCATCGAGCGTACGCAAGTTAAACGTCTCCTCCCCAGCAAGAGAAAACCGTTAATTCATTCACCAATGACGTTCTATCACGTCATCATCTTCAAACAACTTTGAGA
>JAXGGA010011917.1:0-40660 GCA_038373865.1 Uloborus plumipes | reverse complement strand
GTTTTTTTTTTGGGAAAAGGAAGTTTTATGAGAGTGTTCTTAGTGGTTGCTCTTCGGAGTCTTTATTTTGACAAAAATATTTTTTTTTAAAAACCTTTAAAACGGTTTCGCGATTTTTCTAATTTTAATTTAATCTTTTGGGGGAAGTTGGGGAAAAGTAAAAAGCGGGCAAAGTAAAAAATGGAAAAAATTTTTTTAAAATTTTTTATCAAAAAATATTTTTTGTCTTTAAAAAAAATATAATTTTCTGTAATTTGATTTTAAGTATTAATTAAGAGATCTACTAACGTCCAGTTCAATCCTTGTTTATTAGTTTATATACGCATGTTTAGATTTTAAAAGTTCAATGTAATTTGTTTGGTGCTCGCGGGGCAAAGTGAGATAGTTAATTTCGTTTACTTATGGGACATTCCACGTCAAGTGGTCCAAAATCTGAGAAAAATTTTACCTTACATTTTTGTATTTCTTTCTCTTTTGGCTAAGGCTCGACCGATGCATCGGCCAGGCCGATGCATCGGCGCCGATGGTTGAAATTTTTTCCATCGGCCATCGGCATCGGCCGCCGATGCTAACATGGAAAAAACATCGGCCCATCGGCCTCTAAAATATCTAAATGCCGATGCCAGGCCGATGTTTTTTTTTTCCCAAGTTTTTTTAAGATGGAATTCTATTTTCTCTAATTTTTACGTCACAATCAAATCCAAAACCAAAAGGTTCACGAACAGAAGATCCACGTTCAAAAAAGGTCCAAGGGATGGAATATCCATGTGACAGAAGGTCCGGCACACATAAGTTCTAATGGACATAAGATCCAACGAACATAAGGTCGGACAGACAAAAGATCCACGAACAGAAGGTCCATATACAGAAGGTACATATTTTTAGACAGTGATGGCATAAGGTCCAGTTTTCTCAGCGGGGTGAACATAAGGTCCAAATTGGATCATATCCTGGATTCGATCAGGGGTGCTTCGAACCTAAATTTCTAGGAGGACGGAAACTCTCAATTGTGCCGAATAATAAAATACGGGTATGCACCTGTAAGTACGTTTAATGGCATTCGGGCATTTCGGGTTACCTAATTTACCGAACCACCAGGCAAAATTTGCCAATAATCGATTTTTTGGAAGATCACAGTGTCCTCCTATGACAACCCATCGGGGCGCCGCTGGGTGTGACTTCGGTTTTACATATTTCCCCCTTCAATCTGGGCAATAAATTAAAGATCTGAAAATTGAATGGATGACCGATTTCAATTGTCATGTTCAATAAAAAATCTGAAGCTAATTGTTATGCATTTTCAAATTTGAAAAGAATTTTAAAAAAATTAGAAAACTAAATTAGTAAACAATAAAAATAATTATATAATAATGAAAGTCAAGAACTTGTTATTCAGTTAATGTTAATCGCTCGGTATAATATCATAAAGTTTCGATTTTATCAAAAACACATACACTTCAGGGCTCCCTTGTACCTGCTATTACATGTGGTTTAACCGGTTAAATGAGCACCTGAAGAGCGCTGTATTTTCTGATCCAGACTAGAAACCGAGCAACCCCTAGTAAATCGCCGCCAGAGGTATTGATTCACTTGGAAGACTTTGTGATCACGATCAATTAAAAATATTTCTAAAATAATAAATAATTTGCTTATAAAAATTCCTTACAAATCGTTTTATTAGGAACTGACTCGACTGTGTGTGTGTCAAGGGCGGATCCAGATTCTGGTTCAGGAGGGGTTATTTTCGGGAAGGGATGGGTCGAAGTGCCATTTTTGGGCGAGAATGGGGCAATTCGCCATTTTTTTTAGAAACATGAGTGCCAAAAATGCAGTTTGAGGTTGATTTTGGTTCGGGGTCTCGAAGTCCATACCGCCCCCCCCCCCTCCCCGTCTGGATCCGCACCTGGAGCGCGCGTGTGTGTGTGAATTACTGCGTTGAATTACTGCTTAAAATAAGAGTTGTATTGTTGTCAGTAAAAAAGTTTTCGGAAAAGGGCTAGTGATTGAGTAGGGATCTATGTTTCTCCGTTTTTTGTTACCCCTCCCCCCCCCCCGGGCCGGTTTTTTAAAAGTATCCCAGGGCCGAATTTTCTTCCCAGTCCGTCTCTGCGGGGCAGTAAAACCTATATTCTCAGTATCGACTATATTGACGATACAATGAGAGTAGGGCCCCTATCTTTCCCTGTGCTCTTCTAAGTAAGTAGCACGCGGGATGTGTGGCGGCTGAGAGTGGTTGCTTTTTTACTTTGCATCACATTTTTACTGGCAAAAATAACGTCTTTTTAACCATTTTGGGGCAGTTAGAAACTTTAACCTGTCGCAAATATGCCATGTAATATATCAATGGAAAGCTCTATTTCTTGCCGTCACAAAGGTTTTTGGGTTTACATTCTACTAGAATTTAAAAAAAAGTAGCATGTAAAAATTTTTGGGTTTTTTTTTTTTCGTTTTGTAACAGCTCTAATTTTCGTACAATTTTTGAAGTAGAAATCTAAAACTTGGCAGGAATACTTATCTTGTCATTTTTCGTCATGCTTCTAATCAGAATTAGATTTGCGACATCAATGACAAAACATTGATGTTTGGAAACATCGATGTTCGAAAATAAAGGCATCAATGGTATTAAAGGCATACATCGACCAAAAACATCGAGGTTTTCGAAACATCGATGTTTCAAAACATCGATCTCTTTTTGGTATACTACAAACAAATTTGAATGTACAATATCCCCTCGTTACATGCTTTATTTTTCCCCTGCTGAAATACAAAATATTAACACAGCAAAAAACAAGAAGTTCTGTCAAGAACTAAACGAGCCTACTTTCCCGTACATCGACATCGGCATTCTCGCATCTGATCATTATTCTCCTTATTATCTGAGACTTAAAATTATGTCAAACATACCTTTTTAGCACTTAGAGCTGATTTGGAAAAGCAAAATATACCCCTTTCATCAGATGAAATTAGAATGATAAAAAGTAATTAACGAAAAAATAAACTTTTGTCGCACCTTTTAAAGAGTGTAACTGTTACAGTTCCTCCGTAGAAAAAATCCTCCATCGTTTTCAAAAAAAAAAATAAATAAATAATAATAAAATAAATAAATAAATAAATAAAAGTACAAAGAGCATCAAAACACATTTTATCAAAGAATAAAAAAGAAAAAAAACTCGTCCGTTAATAAAATGTCTCGGATTTCACTTTTAATCTGTTGCCAGTTGTTAAATATAAATAAAAATAAAAAGTTCTCGTGAATGAAAAATTTTTGTTACAAAAAAAATCGTCTGCCAAAAAAAAAATAATAATAATAAATAAAATAAAACAAATGAATAAATAAACAAACAATCGTCTGAACAGTCAGTAATTTTTTTTCTGAGCCTGCATTTCCGCCATGTTTGCGGAGTCGGAGTCGGAATCAGAGTCCTCACAGAAGATTACTCAGAAAAGTACGTTACAAACATTATTTATCCAAACCATTTTCTTACAAACTTAGTTTGAAGGAAATCCGACTTTAAGTTCAGGATCAACATTCAACTTAAATTCCCCGTAGACGCTAATGTTAAATTTTTTTTCTGAACGGTTCAATATTGAACGAAAAATGATTCAAATCAAAAAGCGAAATATGGGAATGTATAGGAAAGCCTCTCCGAGATCTTTCAAACAAAAAAAAGTTTATTCCATTCGGACGGTTCACTCAAAAGTTATTAGGTGGGGAAAGGTTGCTTGAACGGTTCAATGTTGAACGAAAAAGTGTTCAAATTGAAAATTTAAATACGGTAATGAAGTATCCTTGCTGAGATCCTTCGAACAAAAAAAAAGTTTATTTAAATCGGACTGTTCACTCGAAAGATATTAGGGGTGACAGCTTGATTGAGCGGTTCAATGTTGAACGAAAAATTGTTCAAATCGAAAATGTAGATACGGGAATGAAGTATCCTTGAAAAGATCTTTCGAACAAAAAAAAGTTTGTTCAAATCGGATTGTTCACTCAAAAGTTAGCATCGCGGGACCGGTTGTTTGAACGGTTCAAAGTTGAACCAAAAATTGTTTTAATCGAAAAATCAAATATGGGAATGAGCTGCACTCGCTTAGATCTTTCGAACAAAAAAAATATTATTCCATTCGGACGGTTCACTCAAAAGTTATTAGGTGGAGAAAGGTTGCTTAAACGGTTCAATGTTGAACCAAAAGTGTTCAAATTGAAAATTTAAATACGGTAATAAAGTATCCTTGCCGAGATGCTTCAAACAAAAAAAGTTTGTTTAAATCGGACTGTTCATTCAAAAGTTATTAGGGGGGACAGCTTGTTTGAACGGTTCAATTGTTGAACGAAAAATTGTTCAAATCGAAAATGTAGATACGGGAATGAAGTATCCTTGAAAAGATCTTTCGAACAAAAAAAAGTTTGTTCAAATCGGACTGTTCACTGAAAAGTTAGCATCGCGGGACAGGTTGTTTGAATGGTTCAAAGTTGAACCAAAAATTGTTCAAATCGAAAAATCAAATATAGGAATTTGCTGTACTCGCCGAGATCTTTCGAACAAAAAAAAGTTTATGCCATTCGGACGGTTCACTCAAAAGTTATTAGGTGGGGAAAGGTTGCTTGAACGGTTCAATGTTGAACCAAAAATGTTCAAATTGAAAATTTAAATGCGGTAATAAAGTATCCTCGCCGAGATGCTTCGAACAAAAAAAAGTTTGTTTAAATCGAACTGTTCATTCAAAAGTTATTAGGGGTGACAGCTTGTTTGAACGGTTCAATGTTGAACGAAACATTGTTCAAATCGAAAATATAGATACGGGAATGAAGTATCCTTGAAAAGATCTTTCGAACAAAAAAAAGTTTGTTCAAATCGGACTGTTCATTCAAAAGTTAGCATCGCGGGACAGGTTGTTTGAACGGTTCAAAGTTGAACCAAAAATTGTTCAAATCGAAAATTCAAATATGGGAATGAGCTGTACTCGCCGAGATCTTTCCAACAAAAAAAAGTTTGTCCAAATCGGAATGTTCATTCAAAAGTTATTAGGGGGGACAGACAGACAGACCGACCGACCGACCGACCGGCACACAAATTCCCCATCTCAATACCCTACTTTCAAATTTTTAATTTTTCGATATTCATTTTACCTTTTTATTTTTTTAACTTGGCGATATTTTTTGGACTTGGCGATATTTTTTTTAACTTGGCGATATTTTTTGGACTTGGCGATATTTTTTAGATGCATTAAGCTACTTTTAATACTTTTTTCGTCTTTCTTTTATTTTAAACGGGAAAGTAGGCTAAAAAACGAGAAACAACGATGTTTAAAAATTATTGATGATAAATGATTGGTGGTAATTAAAGTTTTTTTCAATAAGATCGCCACTGCAACTACTGATTAATGATAAAACTTTTTTTTTTTTTTTTTTCAGCGCATTTCCTTTTTTTTTTTTTTTTTTTTTTGCAGTTGTTGAAATTTTGTTGCTGAAATAAAACACATGGACACATCTTTGACGTCTTTTTAAAAAAAAATTTGCCAAATCAGTGAGTTGAAAACTGCAGCTGAATTAAAAAACTTACGATTTCAATTAGTGAAGTTGAATCGTCTTCGTAAGTAATTCGGTCGAAAGTTATTCGGTGGAAAAAAAAAGAAAAGTAAAACTAAGAAAAATAAAGAAATAAATAAAAGCTAAGCATGAAAAATTCTGTTAAAATGGAAAATCTTTAGCCAACAAAAAGAATATAACACTAAACGCTCCGGCAAAATTACAGGAACGTGGTCGAAGCGAGAATTCAAGTTTTGTCGCCACGGCCGTCACAAAAAAAATGACAATTTCGCCAAGGAAACAAATTAGGGCTTTAAAATTGACATTTCACACTTTGTATTGTTCAATGGGAGGATTATACTTTTTTGCAATTATTTTGTATGTGAAGTGTGATTACTTTTTTATTTTTAGCGAAATTTTTACTTTTCAAATGGAACTTTTAATGCATCTGCAGCGCCAAGATTTTCGAAAACTCCCTACGATAACGACAATTTTATCCTCAAGATATAATATAATTCACCAATTAAATAAAACACTCAAAGTAAATGACATTAACTGTAAATGTTACATTAAAACAGGAGGCAAAAAACTAAATTACATAACATTACGAAGCGATCATGTCACGTAACCCAGCCAGAAATAAAATAAAATTAAAAAAATCGGTCAAGAAATTAGAAGTCATTAAAATCAGTACTTATCCGTTAGCCAGGAGCAAGCGAAAAATCAAAAATCGCCATTGTCGCCAAGCGAAGCGAATGACAAATCTGTCAAGGGAACAAAAGTACACTGAACGGTAAAAAAAATATGGTTGTAAGAAATTTGAAGGAATTCTACATTATTTAGCGATACATTATTTGGCGATTTTTCACTTACGCCCGGCTAACGGATAAGTACCTAAAAATCAATCAAAGTTCCATGGACATATTAAAATAGCAAACAATAGCGGCAGAAATTTTGCCAACAGGAAATGTTTTTCCTCATTTGACCATGATTTTAATGTGTGAATATTAAAAGGGAAGAAATATTTCCTTCTTACCATTTCTTGAAAGTGATTATAATCTATCAGTGACCCTCTAATAAGAAAGATTTTACTGACTGGGAGGTTTGATATTTTTCCCGGTTTGGGGTCAAAATGTGGCTGCCGAAATGTCGCGGGCCAAAATGTCGCGGGCCAAAATGTCGCAGGTCCAAAATGTCGCGTGCCCAAAATGTCGCCGGTCCAAAATGTCGCCTGTCCAAAATGTCGCCGAGCTAAAATGTCGTTGGTCAAAAATGTCACCTGCCCAAATGTCGCCGGTCAAAAATGTCGCCAGTCCGAAATGCCGCCGATCCAAAATGTCACTAATCCGAAATATAGCCGTTCCAAAATGACGCTAAGTGCATAGTACAGATTTAATGCAGCCAGTAATTCACAAATTCAATGCAGCTTAATTATGTAGCTCAAGTTTACTACTAAGCTTATCACGATATGATAAACACACCTGTTTAGTAACTTTATTTAAACGCAGCAGTTTAGAAAATTAGCTTAATTTATTAACAAAAATGTACCTAAATTGATTTCTTCTAAAGCTTAAATTATTTCAGTTCCGAAGTAATGATATAGTTTTTTCGGGGCTGTACTTAGGGCCCAGGGACGCTACATTTCTTCCTTTTTAATACGCTTCTATTAGTTTCACATGTGGGTTTGTTTGTTTGTATTAGAGTCGCTATATGGGTGATTCTATGCTATTTGAATTCTGACGGCCAATGGAAAAACTTCATGTAAAACTGATTTTATTAATGTTTTTGTATGCTTAAGCATTACAGATTATTATCTTTTATATGGACCACCCAATTAATTCACTACAATTATTTTATTTTGGCATTTATAGCTGAAAAAAGTCATAAATGTATACTCCCCTGGCCTGTCCAAATACTAGTTTTTATACAAACATGTTCGACGTTCAACTTTTACTAACTTGGCATAATGTTTTTTGACATAATCATACACTTACATTAACAGAGAAACATATTTCATCAGTAAACATTGAAAAAATATTTTTTTTTTTTTGTTTAAAAAAAAAATACACTTTTCAACGGGCCATATCAACAGTGTCACCTTCACCTGGCGAACTTCAAAGACTGAAATTTAGCATTAAAAATTAATAAGGATGACGTTGATTGCGAAGAACCAGTGTAATACTGAGTAAAGTTAAAAGCAAGCTAAGAGGTTTTAAAAAAAATCGAATATTATTGCATCGGTTCTCGTTGAAAGTGCCTCAAAGCGTACTGGGCCAGTCGCTGTAGTATTTCCCCTGGTAAGTATAACTTTTTATATTTCATCGTTACATAAGTGTGCGTATGTATAATGTAATGCTTATTGTGTGCAGACATCACGGTTTACGTGAAGTTCTGGTAAGAAGAATGCGTGATGCTGTTTTTATAGGTAAGGTGTGATTTTGCCACTTCTCTGGCGTCACTCCCCTGGCATTTTTGTTCCAAAAAAAAGGGTAAATATACATTAAAACTGTTATAAGCATAATTAATTTCATTTTTAATCTTAATTGGCCTCTGTGAAAGCTATTTGAATGAACGTAAATAATGCGGGAAGTGTTTTTATTTGGGATCTGCGGTGTGACTTGTATGCAATATGTCGTGTTTTCAAGATTGATTTTTTTTTTATTTTATTACAACGCGAAAATTTTTTTTCGCGAATTGGCCGGCCTTTCGTGCATTGACCAGGGCGTGTGGCCAAAGTCCGATGTACTCGAAATGAATTGCGTATATGCGACTTTGGCCGGCCACTTCGCGAAGTGGCCGGAACTCCCTGGCCAATGCGCGATGTGCTTGCTGTTCGATGCAGTTGCACTACCAAGTGCTAAAGAAATTGCTGCAGATGTAAAAATAACTAACTCTTGTGCAATATTCGAAATGCCGTAACAGTTCGTCTTGTTGTATCAAATGATGATAGTCATAATTTTCTGTAATAAACTAATTCAGTAGGCAATGTGATTATATTTTTGTTTGTTCGTTTGTTTTCTCCAAGGGAGAGGAAATTTTCATAAGAGACCCATGAGTTTTTTGGTATTGTGAGATCTTCACGCTACTACCCACCTTGGGCTTTTTTCTGATGGACGATCTTAGGTGCCTAAGAGTGCGGATTCGTCCCAAAAACTACTCTGTGCCAGTAGCGGATTTTAGGGGGGGGGGGGGGAGGGCTTCCAAAGGGATAAAAATAATTTTACTATATGTTTAATGTTCAATTGCTTTTTAATTTCTCCATAACATTCGTAAAAACTTTTGAACTATGTCTTTAAAAAAAGCTAATGTACAGTATATTTGAATAAGATCACTTTGGTTTGTTATGGGAATAATATAGCAATATGGGGTTAGACAGGGTAAAATAATACTCAGGGTTTGCTAAATCAATGGTACATGACATGATATATATTACACGATTCATTCATTAATTCATCTGCGATGGAAAAAAGTGACGATTTCGTTTTGATAATTTTTTTGTTTTAAATCATATTGACAGTTGTTTCTAAATAATGCCATGCCTCATTTACTAATTAGGTTAAATAATATTGAATAATTTGATATAATTTTTAATACAGTGTTTCCCAACCTTTTTGAGCTCTTCAAGACGCTGACTGACACCAATCGCAAAGGAAGGACCCCCTTTCCTCTAAAAAAACAATAAGTTGACCCAAGTGAACATCGATATTATTAAAAATCTAAAACTCTAACTTTAATTTGAAGTAAAATGTACTCAATAAAGCAATTATGACCTTTTAAACTAAAAATATTAATAAAGAAATAAAAATACCTTTATTCTTTTTTAATTTCACAAAGTGAGCTAATATATAACTGAAGCATTTGAAGGGAAACATCTAAAATTTTCAACGTACTTTTCAAAAAACAGAAGTACATTTTTCAAGGAATATTATTTTATTTTCTACACTAGACTCAAGGGGAACTAAAATCGTTGAAACTAAAACTTTGAATTAAAACAAATTGACAATTTGAAAATTTATAAAATTAGCAATAAATGACAAAATACTTCCTAAGGTTTATCCTAGGTGCAAGAAGAAAGCTCTTAAACTTTAATTTTAAGTTCAATTAGTTTTATTCGAATTCAAAAAGCGCAAAAAAAGGTATTAAAGGTTTTTAAATAATTTCTTCGTTAATTAATGTCATCAGAAGACGCCACCTAGCTCAAGACACTTCGATCAACTCTGAACAACCGGTTTCGTACATGTTTATAATTTTGGTTTTCTCTAGTTTTATTTCTACCTTTTTTTCTCTTCCAAATACCCATTGCCCTTTAAGAATTTACCGCTCCTTTGAGGAGTCCAATCGCCTTTCAGGAGCAATCGCCCCCATTCTGGGAACCACTGGTTTAATAGTTGATCGGCTTAAAATGTTAAATTTCTTTTTCACCCACCCCCCTTTTTTTAATTTAAAGGAACTTTGTGAGATTTTTTTTGTAAAAAATAGGGGGGAAGCACTTTTACTTTGCTGAGCCCCCCATAAAAACTATTTCTGTATCCGCCCCTGCTCTGTGGCAGATATAATGGGATTATCATTAGCATTATGGTAAACAAGCACAAAATGTGACATGTGAAAAAGGTCATGACACACAAAATGTGTTACTACCTTTTTTCGAACTTTGGCCGATCGCCTCTAGCCAGTTCTCGAACTGGCTGGCCAAAGCCCGAAATCAAGGAAAGATCGGACTTTGGCCGGTCATTTTGAGGCGATATTGGCCATTTCGTGAAGTGGCCGGCCAATTCGCGAACTGGCCGACTTCGGGCTTTGGCCGTAACATATATATATATATATATACTAGCAAAAATACCCGGCGTTGCCTGGGTCAGTAATATTGAGAAACAATTTATATACTCACCTTTGGTTTTTTTCCCCTAAACTGAAAGAACTCAAAACACACCGCTTTGATAATTTTTAAAATGTCGCCAAATTTTTGCGTAACTGTTTTGGGATACCTAGGATAATTTTGCTCCCATCCTTACTTTATGAAAATACATTAAGTATTATTATGTCACTAATTTTTGTCACAGAGAAATGGAAATCAAATGTTGAGATACTATTGCTGACCATAAAATGACGTTAAAAGTTTTTATCCTAAATGATTTCGAAATTAATAGGGAACATTTAGCAATTATTTATGCAAAAATGCAAATTAATGGTAATTTTAGTCTTGTTTAAGGGTTTTATTAATTTAGTATGTGGATTACTTTACTTTTTGACATAATTTTAAAAAGGTTTTTAATGGATACATACGGAATCGGAAAACAAAAGAAAAAAAATACGTAATAATACTTTACTTTTTACACGACATAACCAAAATAAAACAATTATTATCTGATATTTATCGACTGCGGCAAAATCTCAATCATCGATATAATACTCCAACTTTTCAAATGTGGGAGTATTATATCGATGATTGAGATTTTGCCGCCAGTCGATCAGATAATAATTGTCAGATAATAATTGTTTTATTTTGGTTATGTCGTGTAAAAAGTAAAGTATTATTACGTAGTCTTTGGCACAAAAAGTGGCGTCAGTTGAAAAAATCGAGGATAATCTCAGTTATTGAAATCTTGCAGCAAATTTACAAAATTCCTGTTCAATCGGATACTAAGAAACTGCCCTATTGTAAGTACCCAGAGAAAGTGACCAATCAACGCAAAAATATTTAAGAAATACAGTTAAGTTGTATTTAAAGCTCCATCAAATTGGAAAATAATGAACCTAATCCAGTTGCCAATCTCTTCAAGCGATTACGTTACCGATACTCTAAATCACATATTTACAAAACTCGAGAAAATAATTGATGCAGTGAACAATCTACTAATAAAGGAGTACAATTTATTCTACAAAATAATATTTGCGCGTTTCAAAGCACAATAAAAACACATTGTCTTAATGATAAATATTCTACTTACAACTAAGACTACAAAATGTTTTAAAATACAAATCATAGTAAAAGCTTGTTTGCCTACTGACGCGCATTCGTTTCCAATGTCTACTCGTATGTAAAAGCCTTTATATTAACCACGAAGCTGGAAAAAAATTACTTTTTGATTTGACTTGAGAAAAGCCTTGAACATTTAATGCGAAAAGCGGAAATGATACACGCAATTCTACCTATCGACAGGGAGTTGAGATGATGCAATAAATACTGAATTAGTTGAATGAATGAAGTGAAAAGGGGGCGCTCCCAAGGCAGCGCAAGCACTGCGACCACAAGTCTATTGTACTATCTCCGTTAGAACCCTACAAGAGCCCAATAGCTGAAATGAACTTAAGCAGATGTCTAACAGGAATGCTAGACAGTTCATGGGGACCTAAACAATGGTACCCCAAATGTTCAAATCTGTAGGCAGAATAAAAATCACATTCACACAGAACATGACCAGAACTTTTATCCGCCTCAAGGCAGCCTCTACAAGCTGGGTCATCAGTGATACCCAACAGGTTTAGGTGTCTATTAAGAGTGCAGTGTCCGGTGAGAAGTCCAATAGACATCTTAATCTCTTTTCTGCTCAAACTAAGTAGCTCCCTGGACCTCAGCCAGGGTTGACGTTGGTTGAGAGCTTTAGCTTGTCTCTGTGAGTCAGACTGAAGCCACCTGGCATATGAATCATTCATAAGCAGGTTTCTTATAGTAATCCTGACTTTGTTATAGGGCAACCCAATAGTAGGTTCAGGACCTACGAATGGCATGTTGGAGCCTAATTTGGCAAGCTCATCAGCAACTTCGTTTCCATCAATGTTACGGTGGCCAGGGACCCAGTAGAGGGTAACCTTATTCTTGCTGGCGAGCCTTACCAGTGCATTTTGGCATTCCCAAACTGACTTTTGGTAGTAAAGCAGTAGCTATTGAGGGCTTTTAAGGCGGCTTGACTATCAGAGAAAATTTTTAAAACCTTACCAGTTAAGTCGCGTTCAAGGCAATTGGTTACACATGCCAGGATAGCTAGAACTTCAGCCTGGTAAACCGTAGCAAGCTTCCCAAGCGAAAAATAAAGCTTTGTTTTGCTGCTGCTGCAAAAAGCACCAGAGCCAGTACCGGAAGAGGTCTTAGAGCCGTCAGTGAACCAAATTTCATTGGCATTACCGACAAGCTTCGGAATATCCTTCCATTGTTCTCTGGAAGGAAACACAATGTTATAATTAGCATTGAAACTAATATGTTTTAACAACCAGTCGCTTGGCATCAAAAAGTAGGGATGCTTGACGGCCTCTATACAAAGTTTATCATAAAGAGACGAGTGGCGAGGGGTCTTCCAGAGACCCAGGAGGTTCTGGCGATATGAACAGGTAATCGCTTCCAGTTCCACTTGTTTGTGAAGTGGAAGTAAATCTATAAGAAGTTCTAGGCTTTGAGAGGGAGTAGTTCTCATTGCACTAGTAATTGCAATGGTAGCCATCCTTTGTAAGGTGGTAAGACTGCTCTCAGTAGTTACATTACGGGTCTTACCCCACCAGGCAATGGCCCCATAAGTTATTGTGGGTACAATTACCCTGGTGTAGACCCAGTTGGCAATTTTTGGTGAAAACCCCCAATTACTGCCTATGGCGCGTCTGAAGGACCAAAAGATCCTTTTGGCCTTGTCAGTAATAAGCTTGAGGTGCGAACTCCAGTTTAAAGTACTGTCAAAAATCACACCCCAGTACTTGACTTCACTGGAATAGTCAAGGGGAGAGTTAAAGAACTCAATCTTGCAAAGATCCTTCAGCCGTTTTCTAGTGAAGAGAATCAAGTGCGTCTTGCTAGGATTCACAGTGAGGCCCACCTCACTGCACCAGCTTTCAATTGACTTGAGGGCTGTTCTCATAAGGTTGCAGACCGTATCATAGAACTTGCCCCTTATAACCAGAGTTATGTCATCTGCATAGCCTATACAGTGCAGACCCTTTTGACGAAGTCTTTCCAGAAGTTCATCCACAACCAGGCTCCACAGAAGGGGGGAAAGTACACCCCCTTGTGGACATCCCTGGCAGTTATCCACTAAAAGGGAATCACCCAGCAGGCTTGGTTTTTCATGCGGGTGGTAAGAAGACTATTAATCCAGGTACAGACCATGGGGTTTATTCCCTTCCGAATGAGGGAATTGCAAATAGTCTCGGTAGAGACTTTATCAAAGGCTCCTTCAATATCGAGGAAAACAGCAAGAGCCAATTCCTTTCCATTAACTGCACTGTCCAGAGCTGTTGTTAGATCATACAGTGCTGTTTCGGTCGACTTACCGGGTTGGTAAGCATGCTGGCACCTAGAAAGAGGAGTTGTTTTTAGGATGCCATCCCTGATGTACCTATCGATCAATTTCTCCAGGGTTTTAAGGAGAAAAGAAGTAAGGCTGATAGGTCTGAAGGCTTTAGCCTCGTGATAGTTTGGCTTGCCTGGCTTTGGAATGAAGACCACCTTAGAGGTTCTCCAAGCAATGGGAACGTAACCAAACACAAGGCAGGATCTATAGATCCTACACAGGTGTGGAGTGATGATGTCAACACCTTTTTGCAGGAGAACTGGTACAATGTCATCCGGTCCTGCAGATTTATAAGGCTTGTGTGAATTGATGGCCCATGCAATTCTGTCAGGGGTAACAATATCACCAGCAGTTTTCCATTTTTCCTTATTGCTACGTAAGGAATGAAGAGGGATCTCAGGATGGTATCCCTCATCTCTGGCTATGGAGTTAGGGAAGTGCACCTTGAACATCTCTGCCAGGGTGCTACTACCATCTTTGGTATAGGAGCCATCATTCGTTTCGATTGCTCCAAGTTGACAAGTCCTGTCTTTGGAAAGTATTTTCGTGAGCTTGGCCACACGAGAAACGCTATCTAATAGGCTGCAGAATTTAGTCCACGCATCTTGTTTACTTGTTCTTACAGCCTTGTTGTACTGGTGTAATCCTAACTGCCATCGCTTGGCAACCCTAAAACCATTGTGTCGCTTTACACAATGAGTACCTGTTAATTTGTCCTTCCGGATCACAATTTGAGAAGCAAGACTAGTTGTCCGCCATATTTGGCCACTACAGTAGGAAAAATTATTGCTGTTCGCCAAGTAAGCGATAAAAGCCATTTAATGTAACGAACACAAAACTTGTTAGGAAAAGGTAGGGCTGGGCGCCACCTTGGAATGTGAAGAATGGAATGTGAAACGAGACTTTTCGAACTCATTTTAAAATAAGTTGGAAGGCGAAATTTTTGAACTTTCACTGAATATTGGAAACTATATAAAAAATTATAGTTTGAAAAAATAATAATAATAAAAAAAAACACGCTTTCAGAGTTGATCAACTAAAAAGTAAAAAATAATTCTTTGTATGAAATTACTGACAAGAAAATGATTGTCACTGTTCTAAAAGCGTGGAGTGTTTTTGTATGACATTTTAAAATTAACTCGGACATTTTTTTTAACATTTCGGAATCCAACTAGTAACAAGAAGTTCTGTCAAGAACTAAACGAGCCTACTTTCCCGTACATCGACATCGGCATTCTAGCATCTGATATTATTCTCTTGATTATCTGAGACTGGAAATTATGTCAAACATACCTTTTTAGCACTTAAAGCTGATTTCTAAAAGCAAAATATACCCCTCTCATCAGATGAAATAGACACGAAAATTCCCGTAGCTCAAAAACTTTGAGTTTTTTTCATCTCTTTGTACATGTATGCTATCTGTGGAGGCAAGGTGCATAGTACGCAGTCCTCATGCATGTCAAAGCTGTGACTTCTTCTACGAAGGAGTTCAAAACTGGAAAAAAAAAAGATTTAAAAAAAAGATTAAAAAAAAAAAAAACCATCAGGGAATACCATTTTCAAAAAGTGAGATAAAAAGAGTATTTTGATATGATGCCCGTAGCTTTTTGGTTTACGATGGCACATTTTTTTGTTTTTCTGTTGCGGCACAGCCATATCGATTCTCCATCTAATTTTGTCTTTTGATAATGATAGAAGTAATTATTAAAATTTAAGAGATCTCCTCCACGTTGAGATTTTAATATCGTAAATTGCGAACTACTTGGAGTCGCCATTTTGTAAAACGTGTTAACAGAGGTGGCGCTAGGAAATGCCCGACAGGGGGGGCAAGCTTGCCCGACAGGGGGGCACAGGTATAATTTAAAAATTAAAAGTGCCCCCCCCCCTTCTCCAGTGTTTTAATTTTTTATGGTGCATTCGCATAAAAGGTAATCATTCTGACCATAAACCCAAAACAAAACAGTACAAGTATTAGGATTAAATTAAAAAAATTAAAAAACCCCAGACCCTGATTGCCGACCTCATATTAAAACGAACTACACTGATCAAAAAGGATTTTTAATTTAAATACATTCAGTTGTTTTCAAGAGGACCAGGTAAACGCGGAAAAGGAACGATAATCCTTATTAGTAAATTTGCTAGTCGCAAAAGCAGAATAAGAGGGAAAATTGAATATTCTTTTAAAACCTCATACTAAAATCAACTACAAGTATTTTAATTGTTAACAAATATAAAATGGTAACAGAAAAACAATTTTAAATCATTGAGTTTTCTTTCTTCATGGGCCAACAATGACATCGGCTTCCAATTGCGTAAATTTAAGGCTTAGCCGCATTTTCTAAAAAACGTTAGCATTCAAATTCTAAATAACATGGAAGTTTCAAACACATTCTATCAGATGCGGATTTTTTTTTTCATTTTGATACTGTTGTTTTACTTTTCTCTTGTTTGTTTTTCTCTTCAAAAATCGTGAAAAACCTTAGGTTTTTAATTAATATCTTCGTTAATTAACTCATTAATGCCTGACTTTTTTTTCCAAAGATATTTTGTATACTGGTTACAAACAGTGTTTAATGGACAGGAAAAATAATAAAAAAAATATTATGTAAAAAATAATTTCTTTATTAAGGAAAGAAAAATCGTCCCTTAAAAGTTACGATAACCCCAGAGGGTACATCCTTTTTTTACTAAATTTTTTTTTTCTGCCTACGATATAATATTTAAAAGACATTTTATAAGAAGAAATAAAATCAGCAATTAACATAAACTGGGAATAACTTTGAAAACTTCGCTTTTTTTTCTTGAGATTGTGAACGATGTCATTTTTGATTAAGATCATATTAAAACTGCTACCGAACACACTTTACAATGGTTATGTGCTGCAATCTGTTAATGACGAATTGAAACAGTTCCAAGGTATTAATTGAACACTATTATTTCTGAAGTTTAAATCCAACGTTAAAAATGCACAAATATACAGGTATATTGCAGACACGTGTTTCGGGGCTACAAGGAGCCCTTTTTCAATGCAAGAAGTGTGCGCTTTGTTCATTTTGGGGAAATTCAGACCCTATTTTGTACCGTCCTTAAAAAGGGACGCTATAGGCATTAATGGGTTAATGTCATTCGAAAACGCGATCTAGCTGAGAACACTCTCCTTTCAAAAAAAATTTTTTTTCGAAACGGTCCATCCGATCAGCCTGTAGACAGATCGACAAATACACAGACACGTCAACTTTATACACGTCAACGCCCTGCCTTGTTGCGTCGGGGGTTTACAATCAGGATTGAAACTAAACAAAAGGATAAAGATGTACGTACATTTACAATTTTATTTTTCGAAAGAATTTCAGAGATACACAAAACGAAAATATTAAATGATAAAGGAAATGAAAAACAAATGAAGTGTAATTGAACTTAATAAATAGTAAGAATTATCTTATAAACTAGTCTGCTTGAGAGTGAAAAATATGAGCGAAAAAAAAGTATCAACATTTTTTTCCTCACCTCTAAACACAAAGGGTGTAGATTTAATTTTTAACTCGTTGCTATCTAAATGTATACGGTTTTAAATGAAAGAAAGAAATAAACGAAGAAAGAAAACACAAAAAAAAATCAAATTCATACTGCCCCTATTGCTAAAAAAAAAGCATTTCAAAAGTTTATAACACACACTTACCCAGTTACTTCTGGACATGATTTACATCTGTTATGTTCTAATAAATTTCAATTCGTTTATATTTTGGTTAAGATTTTTTTTCTCTTGTTAAGAAGTAACTCCGTGAATGAAAAGTTAGTCACCATGACGCGTGACAGTGCGAAGGGCGAATTTGAACTGTGGCCTAGGGTATGCTTCGTTTCTTCAGACTATTCTTTACTAGCTTTCTATGCACAACGCTCAGGAGCCCCGCGGCACTTGTTTACGAAAAGAAAAAGGGGTCTTATTAAGAGGGTGGCAAAGACCCTGGAGAGAAACACGTGTCTAGCGGCTGATTTTAAGAAATGAGGCAGAGAACAGCTATTGATTGTTGATGATTATCAGATTCTCAGAAAGTGACAATGAATGTCCGTTTGCCATGCTGCTGGCGATTTGCGGGTAAGGACAGCTGGTAAGAAAAAAAGAGGAAGATTTGTCCTTTTCAACCTGAACAAAAATAACTTTCTCCAGCAGAACTTACGTTCGTTCAAAAGAGATACGACTACGATTTTTTTATATATCTAGCCGATGCATCCTGTTGCTACTAGTCTCCCGAAGGTTCTCGTGTTCAAAATTGATCTGGAAACGCGTAATTTGTTACATAATGAGAATATTTTAGAGAAAAAAATAGTTTTTTTGATTGAATTATTTTATTGAAAGCAGTTTACTGATCCGTCGGGATCGGAAAGATTTTCGGCACTCAGATTTCTGTCGGAAAAATTGATCGTCGGATTTTCCCGACGAAGTTAGAAATTTTCCCCGATGGGGGGGGGGGGCAAGACGCTTCCGACCTGCCCCATAGCTGGCGCCGCCACTGCGTGTTAAACGATCACAGAGCCCACATTTGTCATTTTTACTTAATTAGGAAAGCAACCCTGTACTATTTAAGGGGTTCGAGTTTTAAGTCGCCAGATCTCGCCAACTTTACTTTTTCACTATCTTCTATTGACACAAAGAAAGATAAGGCTCAGTATTCCAAGTCTTCAGCCACCCCAACCCATTGCCCCTACAGCCAGGTGAACAATAGTGGCAGCTTCTAATCCCCTACTATCCCCTGGGGGCGATGGCAGTGCGGATATCACCGTTGTACTTGGTGAGAGCCTCCTTATAGGCAGGTCAATCACCAGTTTTTTTGGCTTTGTTAAAGAGCCTTCTGCAAAGTTTGCGTAGACCACTAAGATTTTTAGACCACCAAGAGACTCGTCTTGGTACACTAGTGGACACAGCAGTGCAGTTTTGATGGAAAGCCTGTAGAATAGAATGTTGAAGTGAATCAACAGCTAACTCCAGGTCAAGAAGATTCGTAAGTTTGAATTTCTTACCTGATAGGAGGAGTTTTAGATCCTCTTTATAGGAGTCCCAGGAAGTGCGTCTGGGATTCCTTTTTTGCCGCAGACTGCTTAACACAGGGCCTGAAAGAGTCATAAAGATTAGTCTGTGGTCAGAGAGGGTAATCCGCTCCGACACATGCCAATCGTTTACGCAGTTGAAAGCTCTGTCATTGCAGAAAGTTAAATCAATGACTTCGCATCTGTTACGGGTAATAAAAGTTGGTTTATTACCTCTGTTGAGGATATGTAAGTTGTTGCATAAAATATATTCGATTAAATCCTCACCTCTTTTGTTGCAATCACTGCTTCCCCACACAATATGGTGTGCGTTAGCATCACATCCAACAATAAACTTCAGCTTGGCTTCCGCACAGTAGTCAACAAAATTCCTGGCTGAAGTTGTTAAAGGAATTTTCTCCTCATAGGGTAAATAGGCAGACATGAAGCATGCTGATTCACCATTTTCACTATAGACTCTGACGGCGACATTGTCACCATCGAGAAAGTCAGCGAGGCAGAGAGCGTTTAGTCGCTTGTTAACGATCAAGGATGCTCTCGGTCTGTTACAGGAGTGGTCAAAGAAGAGGTTTCCGCAATTGCCGAGGCCCAGGATTTTCCCTCGGTTAACCCAAGGTTCCTGCAAGAGGGCAATGTCAATCCTGCCTTCAGCCAAATCTTTGCTCAACAGGGCAGTAGCAGATTGGCAGTGATGGAGATTGAGTTGAGCAACCTTAAGGCCTTGCAACATAATAAAAAGCAAAAAGCCTGCTAGGGAGCAGCATCCTCGTTAGACTGGGGAACCCGTGAGGGAGAATCCCCAGTTAGTGTGACGTCAGAATCAACATCTGAGACGTCAAGACCATCCAACAGGTTCAGAATTGAGCTAGTGGAGGACTTTGAAGAGATAGATCCGCTCTCGTTAATAGTATCAGTAACTATACTTACGGGAGGAGTGGATCCAGATGGTGTTTCTTCCTCTGCGGTCTCCACCCCCTCCATTGCTGCAGGTATTTCGGCAGGCGACTCAACGACAGCAGGGCTCAAATCAGCCTGCGGTTGTTTGTCCTCAGACTCCCATGAAGCATCGGAGTCCTTGGACGGAGCAGTGGAGGTACAAGACGTACGTTGAGTGTTAGGATCGTGCAAGATCTTGCAAAGACCTTTGCCAAAAGCCCCAACAAACAATTCCAGGTTGGACTTCTTGATGTACTCGGCTGAACCAGAGTCCACCTCGAAAATCCACCTGACATACGCTTGTTCCCCAACAACCGTCTTATCTCTTGCCCTCCAACCACTGGTCGTGAGGCCCGGGTTCAATCGGGCAAGACGTTTCAGAATAGCCTCCGAGTCCAAGGTGTAGATGTCCCTTGTCTTGAAGGCAATCTTCACCGGCTTCGGGAGTTCGTTGTATGGCCGCACGAGGAGCTCAGACTCTCCCAACATGCGACCTTTGTAGTTGCTCTGCAACCAGCTTGCAGAGTAGTCATTGGTGCAATGGATAACCAGTGCACCATTTAGTAGGCTAGCAGCTGCAAACTGCGGAGCTTTCTCGTCCATGGGAAGATCGTCGATGACAGTGTCGATCTCCCGTTGAATATTGAGGACATCTCCTGAAGAGAGTAATCTCTCTTGATACTCCTTCGGTACTATGGCCAATTTGATACCACGTAAGAAACTCTGGGCCTCTTAGCCTGAGCCACGTTGGAGGGAGAAGGGGTGGACCCTTCTGATAGGACCCTCTTTACAGTGGGGGTGTTTTGAGGCTCCAGTCCAGGCTGAATTAGTTTGATAGAAGCCTTCGCGGATTTATGCGAAAAATGTACCTTAAATTGGAATGAAAAAGCGCTACCAATCGAACTTTTTCGAATATCGTTATAAATTATAACTTATATGTTATTCTGATGCATAAGCTACATTATGGTAAAAGTTTCATTGAAATCCGTTCAGTAGTTTTTGCGTGAAAGAGGAACAAACATCCATCCAAACATCCAAACATCCAAACTTTCGCATTTATAATAGTATTAAGATATATATATATATATATATATATATATATATATATATATATATATGGTATATGTTTTTTGAAATACATATATATATATATATATATGATGTATGTTTTTTGAAATACATATATATATATATATATATATACACTGAAGTGACAAAAGTCATGGGATACCTCTTAATATCGTGTCGGCCCTCCTTTTGCCCGGCGAAGTGCAACAACTCGACGTGGCATGGACTCAATAAGTCGTTGGAAGTCTTCTGCAGGAATATTGAGCCATGCTGTCTCGATAGACGTCCATAATTGTGAAAGCGTTGATGGGGCAGGATTTTGGGCACGAACAGACCTCTCGATGGTGTCCCATAAATGCTCAATGGGATTCATGTCGGGCGATCTAGGTGGCCAAATCATTCGTTGGAATTGTCCAGAATTTTCTTCAAACCAATTGCGAACAGTTGTGGCCCGGTGACATGGCGCATTGTCATCCATAAAAATCCCATCGTTGTTTGGGTACATGAAGTCCATGAATGGCTGCAAGTGATCTCCAAGTAGCTGCACATAAGCATTTCCAGTCAATGTTCGGTCCAGTCGCACTAGAGGACCAAGTCCATGCCATGAAAAAACAGCCCACACCATTACGGAGCCACCACCAGCTTGAACAGTGCCTTGCTGACAGTTTGGGTCCATGGCTTCGTGGGGTCTGCGCCACACTCGAACCCTACCATCGGCTCTTACCAGCTGAAATCGTGACTCATCGGACCAGGCACGGTTTTCCATTCATCTAGGGACCAACCGATATGCTCACGTGCCCACGAGAGTCGCTGCAAGCGATGTCGTTCTGTCAGTAAAGGCACTCGAGTCGGTCTTCTGATGGAATAGCCCAAGAAATCCAAATTTCTCCGCACAGTTCTAGCAGACACGTCCATTGTACGTCCCACATTGATTTCTACGGTGATTTGACGCAGTGTTGCTTGTCTGTTAGAATTTACGACTCTTTGCAGACGTCGCCGGTCTCGATCTTTAAGTGCAGGCGGTCGACCACTGCGCTGTCCATGGTGGGATGTTATGCCTGAAATTTCATACTCTCGGCACACTCTTGACACAGTGGATCTGGGAATGTTGAATTCTCTAACGATTTCCGAAATGGCATGACCCATGCGTCTAGCTCCAACTAACATTCCGCGTTCAAAGTCTGTTAATTCACGTCGTGCGGTCATCATCACGTTAAAACCTCTTCACATGAATAACTTGAACAGAAATGAAAGCTCTGTAAAAGCACTGCGCATTTATACCTGTTCTATGCGATGCTACTGCCATCTGAAAATTTGCATATTGCTATCCCATGACTTTTGTCACTTCAGTGTATATTATATATGTATTTCAAAAAACTTATTAACACTACATAAATTTGGCAATTAATGTCTAAAAATAGAATAATGAAGCTATATTTTTCTTATGAATGAGGTAAAAAAAGTATTTAAAAAACTTAAAATTGTCATGTAAATTCTGTCCGGAGTTTTTTCAAACAGTCCCCTGCAACAAATTCAAAGCTGTAATACGAAAAATCTGTTAATCTTGCAAATGTTTTTTGGCATGAAGTTTAAAGCAATCAGTGTGAATTTGCTGAAATTACCGAGAACGGTGTTGAAACGACACTTTGTTTAGTTTGAGAACCACATTTGTGATGAAAGTATGCATCAGGTTCGTGTCAAAAACAGTCCTCTGGGAAGTAATTTTATTAATGTCAATTAATTTAATCATAAAACATATTAGTTATTATGTCCACGATTTGTGCCTAAATTTATAGGTAGTCTCGTAACTAATTATGTTCCAATAGTTTTGCAGATATTGCGCAACAAAGAGTAAAAACACAGTCACCTGGCACAGTCCCCTGTGCCTAATTATATTAGGCGGGGGGCTTACCCCCTATCATGATTTATCAGAAAAACACAAACTTCAATAGGCCCTCTTTCAAACCAAAGTAATAGATTCGTTTTCTGAGCAAAAGTATTATAATTATATACGAACATTTTAAAAAACCGTGCCCGGACAGATTTCGTGTGAATAATGACGAGTTTACAGAGAATCGCCCATCTAAAAACTCCCTTGGAAGAGCTAGCGGCAAAAACCAATCAACACTGAATCACATATTGGTACATGTATGTACCAAATTTCATTCTAATTCATGCAGTAAGTTTTGAGGTAGAGTCGCCCCCCAAAAATGGGTCACGCAGATACACACTTACAAATTTTCCTTTAAAAAAATAAACGGTAAAATTGAATTCAGCACACGTCAGAACGTGTAAATTCTTCCAAATGGAAATTTTTTCACAGATCTAATTTCTCTGACACATTCTCATGTAGAAGAAAATAAAAGCATCTCTACTATTAAATATATTTAGACTTGCTTTAAATCATGTAAGAAATTTTAACAAAAGCCAAGTTTCAAACATTGTATATCTGTCTTATTCATTTCATTGTTCTTCAACTTCTTCTTTTTTAACACTTAAATTTTCTTTTCGATATCAATTAAACTTGTCTTGGGCTGCTAATCTATTAGTTTTTAAGTTGGTAGATAGCGGGTCTCGGTGAAATAAGCTACTGTAAATAAATAACGTACGCTTATTTGAAAACTATTTGTTTCTTGGAAAACGCTCGAAACAGTTACAAGCCGAAAGGGTAAATTTTTTATAATATTTTTCAAAAATTTTAGTCCATGCTATCGTTAACGCACACGTTGATCAACAGCAATTAACTTTTTTTGCTAATTTGATGATTAAAAGCCTTTTCGTATGTTTTAATTTTTGGGACAAAGTGTATCAATGTCGGACATTCTACATTTTTGTCTGACGACATCTGGACTGGCGACATTTTGACCCGCGACATTTTTGACCGGTGACATTTTTGGCCGGCTACATTTTGGACGTGCGACATTTCGGATCGGCGACATTTTGGACCTGCGACATTTTGGACCAGCGACATTTTACCCGCGACATTTTAGACCGGCGACATTTTTGCCCGCGACATTTTAGACTGCGACATTTTGGACTGGCGACATTTTGACCCGCGACATTTTGGCCCGCGACATTTTGGCCCGTGACATTTTTCCCTGGCGACATTTTGGCCCGCGACATTTCGGCCGCGCCCTTTTTTTTTGCGCGACTACGGGTCAATCCATGTCAAATTACCCAGGAAAACGGGATTTTGTAACCCATGTCCTCGGATTTTGATAAAATTTGGTGAACTTAATATTTTTATGGTGGTAAGTGACCATATGAATTCTTTTGCCCATATGTGATATGGTTTTTGTTTTACAGGCCGTCAAACTTTTCAAAAAATTGCATTTTCTGTCAACCGCTAAGCCTAATCTGCATGTATACGTATCTCTTCAGTAAACTGTGACGGGTGCAGAAATCTTTCAATGTTTCTAAAAATTCTCAGATATGTTGCTGAAAGTATGAGAATTTAAAAAAAAAATACTTGAAATTTATATAATATAATTTTGTTTGAATAAAATTTGAATAAACTACGACAAGCATTTTTTTTTCTTGTGCAAAACATGAGTTTACTTAAGTGGCATTTTACGAAAAGGCGGAGGTCTTATTCAATAATGGAGGCATTCGAAATGAGCCTGAAGGTGTGTTCTATCATTGCAAAGAATAAAATTGGTGGTTTTTTTCGTTTTCTCGTTGCTATTGCACAATATACACATTTCAGTACCAAAATTTTTGAAAAAAAGTTCTAGTCATTTTCCTAATCTAAATTTCACTGAAAAGCAAACATACCTTTATTTTTAAGTGTATTTACAGCCCTTTTATGCTACTTACAAATCATCTTAATCCCTTATTAAGCAGAAAGAAAAGTGAGAAATAATTTATGACTCCCAAATTCAGTTGTTAAGTTCAGCAAAATATCAGTTGTAGAATAAAGATGTGCAAAACATGAATTTACTTTAGTTGATTTTTATGAAGACGCGGAGGTCATATTCAATAATTGAAGCATTCGAAATAAACCTAAAGGTGTGTTCTATCATTGCAAAGAATAAAATTAGTGGCTTTTTTTCGTTTTCTTGTTGCTATTGTACAATACACAGATTTTAGTACCAACATTTTTGAAAAAAGTTGCAGTCATTTTCCTAACTTAATTTTCAATATTTTATGTGTAAAGTAAGCATTGTACATGCTTTTGTAGCATAAAAACGTATTATATTTATTTTTAATGATTTATATTTGTATTGAATGTGCGAAGAAGAGATAGGATTGCACAATCTTTGAAGAAAAATAATAATGAAAAATATGAGTTTCCGAATATTATCGGATTGTTTGTCTTTGAAGTGTTTGTGTGATCTTGTTTTCAGCAAATTTAAGGAATATACTGATACGTATACATGCAGATTAGGCTTAGCGGTTGATAGAAAATGCTATTTTTTGAAAAGTTTGACGGCCTTTAAAACAAAAACCAGATCACATATGGGCAAAAGAATTCATATGGTTGCTTACCACCATAAAAATATTAAATACATCAAATTTTATCAAAATCCGAGGACATGGGTTACATGGCCGGATGAACTGACGTGAAATGACCCCTACTCCTTCATTTCCTTTCAACGAGTTATAGCATATATCTGCGTTTCTTTTAACTTCAATATTACAAAATTTCGGGGCTGCAATATTACAAAATTCTGCTGACCTATTTTCCGGCCACCTCGTCTGGTGTTCAAAGAAGTCCGATCGGACCTTCGATGCATGAAGAAAATGAATCTATTACTTTGGTTTGAAAGAGGGCCAATTGAAGCTTGTATTTTTCTGATAAATCATGATAGGGGGTAAGTCCAACGCCTAGTATAACTAGACAGGCAGGGGACTGTGCCAGGTGACTGTTTTTATAAACAAAAGATATTTTAACAACTTCATCAAAATTTTCAGTGCTATTTGCCAAATAACAGTATCAAAATCTCACATGTAACGCTGGAATGACTGTGTTAGAAAAACAAATTTTTTCTGTCCATGTGGAACAATGAGCTTTTTTTTCTTTTCCTTGCTTTTAGACAAATGTTCGAAGTAGTAGTGCTGCCATCTACTATCATGAAAAGGATAAAGGACAATTTTCTAGCAATTTTGTCAATTTAAGAGACAGAAAAATTGTTTTTTTTTTTTTTTTGAAAATTTGAAATTTGTCCTTTTTGGCAAGGGATGAAATGAGATTACGCAGATTAGAACGCGCAGAAAGAAAAATAATGACCGAATATGAATTCGAGAAGTTGTGATAAGAAAGCATATTTAGTCGTGCTGCCATCTATAATCATAGAGACAAACTATAAGAATTTCTGCATTTCCCCAGATTTTCATTGCACACATTTTTACTTTCTGCAAATTTTAACACCATTGACATTTTTTGTGAGAGTACATTGTCACAAAAATAATACATTTTACCACATATAAATTTTAAAATCATTAAAGGTTTACTGTGTTATGAAACATTTTGGTTTCATTCCTCACCAAATTTCCTTCAACCTAAGCACGGAAAAATGTAACACCAACAAAAAAAAAATTAATACAGGAACAGGAAATAACGATGGTTAGATGAAAACACTAAGCAATCTGCGATTGCATAGAAAATGTAAAAGAACACTAAATTTGAAGAAAAATAGGTTTTATTAGTAATGCTGCCATCTATGCTTCTAAAGATGAACTAGGAAATTATCCCGCCCTTTAGTCACAACAATGTTTGTTCCTGTTTTTTGAAATAATTTTCACCACTCTCCATTTGATTTAAAAAATTCTAGCAAAACAATTCTGATAATTTATGTCAATAATCAGCAAAGTCTTTTCGTTTCGAATCGGATCTTGGTTATGTTTATCAAAGGTTTTTATTCTCTGTACTCATTAGCTAACAATAAAATATTTAGTTAAAACAGTTGAAGGCATAAACAAAGCCACATTCTTATGTATTGTAAGAGATTATTTTTACTGTGGAGTATTTTGCTTTGTTTAAAGTTTTTTTTCTTTTTAATTAATTAACAGTTTAAGTCTTTACCCGTGGATATGAGATTTTTATCAAAACCGTTTCCTACTCTTGAGGAAATTAATAAAATGAAAATCAAGGTGTGAAAGCCAGAGTTTTAAAAATGTTTAAAGCAATAATAAGTTACAAAAAATATCAGTTTTTTTTTATTGTTATTAATGCTCAATATCTCGAAAATAACTCTTAAAATTGCGATACGGGTGATTCTCCAAAATCCGAACAATATGATGTCCCCGTAGGACAGCACAAAAATTATTTGACCTGGAAAGTTTTTTTATTTTTTTAATTGTTAGAAATACTTATTCTGATGTTATTCAATTCATATTAAAGCAAGTTTTCATTTATTTTTTTCTACAAAAATTTTTGAATAGCCAAAAAGTCACCTTTTTTGCGTGTCCCACCCTGTTTCTAAAATGTAAATAAATTATTTTAAAATTTTACGTGAACATTGCACAAATTTTACTTGTAGTGTTGAATTATGTATAGTTATGAGTGTAATATAGTGTTGTTTTACCTTATTTAAATGATTATATAATCAGGTACATCATTTTGAAGTTTGTCCCCAGATTGCATGTCCCTCTCCTTTCCTACAAATTGGTTCAATTATTAAAGGCAAAAAGGAAGAATTTTGATTCTGCAGTACTATAACACTGTTTATTCTCATCACTTCTTTGGACTCATAGAGTATTTTGTCTATAGAATGTGTCTGCTGTTCGTATTATTATTCCTTAGTTCAAAATGAGGTATGTAACATTTTCGATGTCCCTCTCCTGGCCAACATTTCTGTTCTAAATAAAATAAAAAGAATAATTCTGCCTGCAGTGTGTAATTGAGTTAAGAGGATAAAAGAGAAAAATACCATTATTTACCTTCTATATAATTCCGGGTAGAAATATCAGCCTTATTTTATTAAAATGTCCCTCTCCTGGCGCAAAAACAAAAATAAATGCCACTCTAGCATTACTTTTAAAGCACTGGTAATCTGGCATACTAAAAGTGAGTTCCCTCTATTTTTCTCTTAATAAGCTCCTAACAAAGAGTAAGTGATTTTTTTTAGATTTTTTTAAGCATTTTTATTTTTATAGAGTTTGTGAGTTGAAAATGCCAGGTTTTTGGAGAATCACCCATACATGTTTAGAGGGAATTTGTAGAACTCAAAATTTTGAATAAAATGAGTACCTACACTTACTATCTTTATTAAATAGTACGTTCACAACTTTAATTTCAAAGTTTGACTTTAATCGCTTATCGAGCGCTTCAAGCCAAAACGCACCTTTCCCAGGCTCGGACTGGCCCGCCTGCCCTAGGGCAGGTGCGCCCTCCTTCCAATGCGGACGCCTTCCCCGAAACTAAAAAATATCTTAATCAGAAAATGAGAGCGAAAGTTATCCAGCGCAATACGCGGCAAAAGGTCCAGCGACCACCCGGAGTGCCAAAGTCAATGTTTGAATGTTCGACCTTGAATGATTACTCTGCATTTTCTACGGAATTGGGACAGTTTTATGGTTTCATTGCGGGAAGATTAGATTCAAGCGCTCCCCTGTCCCCATTTTCCAACAGCGTGTTTGGATCTCAGAATACTGTGTATAGCAGACAATGGCAAAGTGAGGAGTTAAGATAAAATGTAAACAAATACTTAGGCTGGAAAACATACAACAAGAGAGGGGGGCGGTAATCCCTGGGCATAACTATAGCTTAAGCTTTACGCCAGTGTTCTAAAAAAAGGGAAAACAAGACAGAAACAGGGGGGCGAGCTATTCGGGAGTGATCGCGACTCCAACACCAAAGCCATTTCCTTATCATTTCAGTCAAATTCAGTTTACTATTTGGAGCTCTAGTGCGTTTAATGAAAAACAGAAGTTAATGTTTCGGCTATTGGACATCTCGAGGATATAGGCTTGACTATATAGTCACGATATAGGTGAGAAATTAAACCGATGTTTATCCATTATTTGCCATGCTTTGATTTACTTTTGGGTCATTTAAAAAAAAACGTTTTTAAAAGAACAAAAACATTTTTTTTTTTTTTTTAGTGGAGCAAGTGCTTATTTGGCGCTCCTCCCAATTTTGGCGCCTTTGGCATCTGCCCGGGGCCGTCGCGAAGTCAACAGTTTCCCTCTTTCTACCGGGCTTGCTTCAAGATTCGATTGCGCAATCCAAGTGATCCCATAATCTTAGCACTTCACATTCTCTAGTCTCTTAAATTACCACTTGATGCTGGTTACCAAAGTCTTAAAAATTTAAATGTCTGAAGTTGATCTTGACATTTTCATTATTCCATAACAAATATTATTTCTGCATGCATATTTTATTAATAATAAAAGAAATAACTAGAAAACAAAAAATAATGTAATGGTATTATCGATTTTCATCCATTCAAAGGTTCAGAATAAGCTCTTAATTAATGATCTGCATTGCAATTGCTCTTTAAAATTGTAAATGAATGCAATAAAAATGTAGTAGATTCAATTAGATCAGTAGGTTCATTTAATATTAGAGCAAATATTTAGAAAAGTGCCAATTTGAGTCCCAAGGGAATTTTCACTAGTATTTCAATAACTAGTTAAAAAAATAATTTTCCCCAGAAAGAAGATAAGGTTCTGCTTTCATTTCATCTAATAACATCAGAAAAAAAAATTTTTTTTCTTCAGAAAATATTATTTTTATACATCAAAAATCAGATCGGTAACGTGTCCCAAGTAGCAAAGCTTAGCATGCAAAAGGGTCATGCGCACTTTCTAACTTCCCAAAAAAACGCACTTGCACAAAAAACGATTCTATTTTTACCCCTTTGTTAATATTTTACTTCATTTTTGTTTTAATCGTTTTCTGATTTTCTAGCCGATGCGAAATAAGCGTGTCCCAAGTTTCGCCGTCAGAGTGGTAACAATAACTTCCGATCTATGTTTAGGCTCCCAAAATCTTTTCCTGCACCAAAACCACGTGATACTGAGTACCTGGCTGAATGTTTTATCGAATCGTAATTAAAAATTTGCATTTCTGCATCTAAAATTGTAGGTAAGTTTTTTTAAAGTGATTTTATAAAATGTGTGTCATTTGAGTCATCAGATCGGTAACACGCTCTAAAATGCGCAGTTTTTATTATTTTAAAAATTATTTTATATATAAGTATAGTCCTTTATTACAAGTGAAAAAACCACGTGTTTGATTTTGGTTTAGTGTGATCGACTCGGAAATAAAAAAATAACTTTGTCAGTTTGTCAGATCGGTAACAGTCAGAGCGGTAACATTGAAAAACAGCGAATATGTTACAGAACTAACTCACACGTTTCAGAATTATAAAAAGCAAAAATAATAGGTTTTAGCCATATATATTGAATATTTTTGTTCTTAAAAAATGAAAAGCAATGAGTTTCAGTACAATTGCTTCATTTGTGGTTTGTATGACCTAACAATAGAAGTTAGTAAAATAAGAAAAATTGACACTGCAGAAATTAAGTTAATTAATTATTATTATTTTATTTATTTATTTTTTTGGTGCTTCAATTTCTCATAACTTCGCTAAATAACTAGATAATAACTAGCATGCTAAACTGAATTTCTGATCAAGAAATTAAATTCCCTGTAACTAATTAAAGAAAAGCAAGCAGCAGAGTTGTGTGTTGCAAAAGTTGAAGTTGTGTGTTGTTTCAAAACAAAACAAATGTTTTATTAGCTTGGATTTGGTAATCTCATAATTTATTTTATCTAAAAACCTTGCCGCTCATTTTTATTTCCAAGAAATGCTTTTTTTTAATGAAATTTGATTTTTTAGCCTAATATATATATTTTAATATAATTATCTTAATTATATGTTAAAAATGCAAGGAAATGATATCATATTTAGAGATGTTAACGAAGACTGAAAGCATAAACTCAAATATGTAACTCATATTAACATCAGATCTGTAACATTCATCAGATCTGTAACGGCTTAAAAGTGAATAATCTAAGGAGGGGGTAAATAACTTCCTTGACCTCCCCCTTTTATTTTCTTGCATTTAGACCCAATTTAGACTTAAAATCCAGTATTAGTTTTTTTCTGCAAAAAAATTTTTTTTTCAGAAAACTCCAACTTCAAATTGGCACTTTTCTAAATATTGGCTCATTAAGAAAATACATTATTCATTACATTTTTGAAATTTATTGAACATAATAAACAGGGAAAGGAATCTTACCTTATCTTATCAGTTTTAATTTGGTGTTTGATATGACCAACTTAGAAGTATTTAAGACCTTTTACAATGTAGGCATATTTTAAAAGTAAGATTTCTTGATTTTAAAAAGTACTGAAATAAAATTCAATAAGAAATAGTCAAATATTATCTATTCAAAAACTTTTGAATAAATTCAAAGAACTTTAAGTATTTGCGAAAACTTCATTATGAATTTGTGCTCTATTTTTAAATAATACAAAACACATTCTAAGAGTAGTTGTTTATTTACAAAAATAAAAGTTAATATAGAACATTTTTAAAACTGTTCAGTATAAACAATATGTAATTAATAATGTCAATTCACACAATGGGTTTTACTTCTGAAATTTTTCGAACTTGAATTTGAAAAAAATATAGCAATGATAATAAAACCCAAGTTCAGAGGAATTTTAATAGACATCATTGACGTACAGCCCAAAGACATTTTTAAATTTCAATATTTGTATTTTACTCCAATTTTGGTCCAATTTGGTACGAAAACTTTTTTTGCGTACCATTTGCATACACTCTTGCCAATGCTTTTCAGTATAAAAGAAGTTGCTAAAGTTAAATTAAATTACTTTGTATAAAAACGAGCCAAATCTTACATTTTCAAACATCCCTTTAGAATGTTTTCATTTTTATGTCCACCAATGAAGACATGCCTCACAATTTAATTATGTTTGGCAGTTTGTCAAAGTACCTAATTTTCTTTTATTACTTTTTGAGTAGCAATCATTTTTGTTTTTGTGTAATCATTAATGAATATATTAGATGTTCCTGATAAACAATATTTAATATGATTTAAGACAGAAGTACCACAGTTACAATTAATTAAAAAGTCCATCCCCATAATTTCCATTTTTTCTATTGCAAGCTGCACTAATAAATTTCTTTGCTCATGAAAGTTTAAAAATGATTTCTCATGGTCTTTACTTATAAGTTTCCTAAAAATCTGACTAGTACATGCGGTTACATCTATCAACGTTTTTCGGGGAAATTTAAGTTTACCTCTGTTAGTCAGTTATAAAAGTTGATAAACATCAAATTCTCCAATTCTAACGTTTTATCAGACACAAACATTGAAATGCATTCTAGACACTGAACCTTATGTGATAATTTATAACCTAAGTAACCTGAAAATATAAACCAAAACTGACATTTCATCATCCTTAATTTCATCATCACTGTTACTGTTAAATACATCATAGAAATATTCGGGTATTTCTACTTCAGGACTCTTAGTTAATTCTCCACAATTCAAATTTCTTAATTTAAACTCGCCATTCTTTTCTGAATATAAACTTATTAAACTTAATACTTTTAATTTCCTTTATTCTGCTTCCATAACTTGAATACAAGATACGTTGTAGTTTGCCCCACTCATTTGACGGTATTGGCCGAATCAGGCCTCTAAACAATATCTGAAATTTACCCAATAATACATAGCTTGGGCCAACAAATTCAAATAAATATTTCACAATTTCAATTAAACTATTCGTTGTGATTTTTAAACGGACGGAACACAAACGGAAAACAAACTGCTCGAACTGAATGCACAGCACAGAGCACGGATAGCCGTTGGCCATGGGATCACTTGGATGACTCATCCCATGAATTCGGACGCCTTGAAGCAGGCCCGGTAGAAAGAGGGGAAACTGTTGACTTCGCGACGGCCCCGCACTAGAGCCTTACGTGGGTGACCGCGTGCAGCATGTCTTCATTTTAAAGTCAATTCAACTTCCACAACTGATAATTATAGCTATCAGCATTATATATGTGTCTGTCTGTCTCTACCCCCTCCCCCCCTCGCCCCCCTCTTCTAATATTTTTTGAGTGAGCAGTCCGATTTGAACAAACTTTTTTTTGTTCTTAAGATCTCGGCGAGGAGACCTCATTCTCATATTTGACTTTCAGATTTGAACAATTTTTCGTTCAACTTTGAACCGTTCAAACAACCTGTCCCCCGTTAACAACTTTTGAGTAAACAATCCGATTTGAACATTTTTTTCTTTTGTTCTAATAATCTCGGCGAGGATAAATAATTATCACATTTAATATTTTGGTTTGAGCCCTTTTTTGTTCAACTTTGAACCGCTCAAACAACTGGTCCCCCGCTAATTACTTTTGAGTTAAACAGTCTGATTTGAACAAACTTTTTTTGTTAAAAAGATCTCGGCGAGGACAATTAATTCTCATGTTTGACTTTTCGAATTGCACCCCACCCCACACGTACCCATTATCTTTCGGATGAATATTTTACCAAATTTGAAATTTGAAATTGGCAAACGGGAAAGTAGGCTCGTTCAGTTCCGGACGGAACCACTTGTTTAATATTTGATTTTTTGCCCTAAACGAAAGATCTGATTTTGTTGGACATTGCCGCTAGTAAATAATTAAATTGCAAAGATGTGTTCACAAAATAAAGAATGAAGACGAAATTAATTCTCATTTGTATACGAATTATATATGGGTGATTCTACGCTATTTGAATTCAGACGGCCAATAAAAAAACTTCATGTAAAACTGATTTTATTAATGTTTTTGTATGCTTGAGCGTTACAGACTATTATCTTTTATATGGACCACCCAATTAATTCACTACAATTGTTTTATTTTAGCATTTATAGTTGAAAATAGTCATAAATGTATACTCCCCTGGCCTGTCCAAATACTAGTTTTTATACAAACAGGCTCGACCTTCAATTTTTGCTAACTTGTCATAATGTTTTTTACCATAATCACACACTTACATTAACAGAGAAACATATTTCATCAGTAAACATTGAAAAAATATTTATTATTATTTAAAAAAATATATACTTTTCAACGGGCCATATCAACAGTGTCACCCTCACCTGGCGAACTTGAAGACTGAAATTTGACATAAAAAATGCATAAGAATGATGTTGATTGCGAATAACCAGTGTAATACTGAGTAAAAAGTGTAATACTGAGTGTAATACTGAGTTAAAACCAAGCTAAGAGGTTTTAAAAAAAATCGAATATTATTGCATCGGTTCTGGTTGAAAGTGCCTCAAAGCGAACGGCGCCAGTCGCTGTAGTATTTCCCCTGGTAAGTATAACTTTTTTTATTTCATCGTTACATGAGTGTGCGTATGTATAATGTAATGCTTATTGTGTGCAGACATCACGGTTTACGTGAAGTTCTGGTAAGAAGAACGCGTGATATTGTTTTTATAGGTAATGTGTGATTTTGTCACTTCTCTGGCGTCACTCCCCTGTCAGTTTTGTTCCAAAAACTGATAAATATACATTAAAACTGTGTTATAAGCCTAATTAATTTCATTTTTATTCTTATTTACCCCTGTAAAAGTAATTTGAATGAACGTAAATAATGAGGGAAGTATTTTTATTTGGGATCTGCGGTGCGACTTGTATGTAACATATCGTGTTTTAAAGATTATTTTTTTTATTTTATTACAACGCAATTTTTTTTTTTTTTGAATACAGGTCCATACTATGATTTTACACCGAAAAATAAGTGAAATAAGAGTTAATCAAACTAGAATTCTGCCAATATTTTCACTCCCCTGGCAACGCATTTTCCACTGGTATCGATAACCCCCCCCCCAAAAATTGAAATTTCGTCTGACCCTTACCACTACAATCATAAAAATAGCGGCTACTAGTGATATAGTAAGTGTGAAATTAATAAGATTATTTTTTCTATGGGGACACAAAAAACGCATTGATCGTAGAATCACCCATATAGGTTATTTTACACTGAAGTGACAAAAGTCATGGGATAGCAATATGCAAATTTTCAGATGGCAGTAGCATCGCATAGAACAGGTATAAATGCGCAGTGCTTTTACAGAGCTTTCATTTCTGTTCAAGTTATTCATGTGAAGAGGTTTTAACGTGATGATGACCGCACGACGTGAATTAACAGACTTTGAACGCGGAATGTTAGTTGGAGCTAGACGCATGGGTCATGCCATTTCGGAAGTCGTTAGAGAATTCAACATTCCCAGATCCACTGTGTCAAGAGTGTGCCGAGAGTATGAAATTTCAGGCATAACATCCCACCATGGACAGCGCAGTGGTCGACCGCCTGCACTTAAAGATCGAGACCGGCGACGTCTGCAAAGAGTCGTAAATTCTAACAGACAAGCAACACTGCGTCAAATCACCGTAGAAATCAATGTGGGACGTACAATGGACGTGTCTGCTAGAACTGTGCGGAGAAATTTGGATTTCTTGGGCTATTCCAGCAGAAGACCGACTCGAGTGCCTTTACTGACAGAACGACATCGCTTGCAGCGACTCTCGTGGGCACGTGAGCATATCGGTTGGTCCCTAGATGAATGGAAAACCGTGGCCTGGTCCGATGAGTCACGATTTCAGCTGGTAAGAGCCGATGGTAGGGTTCGAGTGTGGCGCAGACCCCACGAAGCCATGGACCCAAACTGTCAGCAAGGCACTGTTCAAGCTGGTGGTGGCTCCGTAATGGTGTGGGCTGTTTTTTCATGGCATGGACTTGGTCCTCTAGTGCGACTGGACCGAACATTGACTGGAAATGCTTATGTGCAGCTACTTGGAGATCACTTGCAGCCATTCATGGACTTCATGTACCCAAACAACGATGGGATTTTTATGGATGACAATGCGCCATGTCACCGGGCCACAACTGTTCGCAATTGGTTTGAAGAAAATTCTGGACAATTCCAACGAATGATTCGGCCACCTAGATCGCCCGACATGAATCCCATTGAGCATTTATGGGACACCATCGAGAGGTCTGTTCGTGCCCAAAATCCTGCCCCATCAACGCTTTCACAATTATGGACGTCTATCGAGACAGCATGGCTCAATATTCCTGCAGAAGACTTCCAACGACTTGTTGAGTCCATGCCACGTCGAGTTGTTGCACTTCGCCGGGCAAAAGGAGGGCCGACACGATATTAAGAGGTATCCCATGACTTTTGTCACTTCAGTGTATAATTTATTTATATAACATGTTACATGTAATCAGAGGAGATTAACAAAAAAAAAAAAAATAAATAAATTAAAAAAATCGGTTCCTGGGAAAGTTTCTCAAACAAAGACCTGATTCTTAACCCTTCACTGCACGATTTTTATATTTTCATGAAAAAAGTCATATGTTACCTTTTAATAACTCTGAGTTCAGGAAAAATGAAGAAAAAAATGTATCTTCAAAAGGTGCACCAAAAATGATGTTTTAATTGTTTGTTCTACATATGGCACAAATCACATAGCATATGCTTTGTATACCGATAAGTGTAATAATCTACAATGTGTTTTGTGCCATAAGTGGTACAAACAAATTTGCCACTATGTGTATTAAAACATTTTTAGAACAAAGGAAATAATGACTAAACACACTTCTAACGGAAATGCAGACACTCTTTTTTTCAAAAGAAAGAACTGTAATACCTAGACTAGTACAACTAACTAGTACATAAACATCACACTAAACTGTTATAGCAATATTCCAGAAGGGGCGTAAAACTCAGTTTAACTGCATTTAAAAAGTCATTGGAATATATGAGGGTTTATTTGGTTTGTGCCAGATCTGGCACACCGTGCAGTGAAGGGTTAAGGTAAACCATTCAAAAGTCTTACGCGTGTGACAGCTTTTAAAGAGCCTCGTTAAAACGTTTCTGCCGAATGGATGAAGATGTACGTCAGGTTACAGGTGTTATGTATCAAGTTAATTTATGATATGAGATAGTTTTCTTTTAGTCCCCTAATTAGACCTTGGGGAGAAACTTTTCTATCTTTTGCCTTACGTGTGTGACCAAAAAAAAAGTAACCTGCATATTTTGAGGGGTTAAAAACTTATGAAACACTTTATTACAAAAAATATGAGATATAATCGTACTAAAGGATCTACGTTCATGATATTTGATAGTTTTTCCAAAAAAAAATTGATTTTTAGATGAAAAAAATTCTCTGACATTTTTTCACTAATAATGCATTTTTTTTAAATTTGTCTCAATGTTATTAAACAAGGCTAAAATATGAGAAAAGAAAAATTTTATCTTAAAATTGATGCTGGAATCGAAAAGAGTAGATATTTTTTTGTCAAAAAATAAGGTTTGTTTTTGTATTATGGGGGGGAAAAATTTTGGTGTGTTAGGACCACTTTTCGTGGAATTGCCCAGTATAGTTCATTTTTGTGAATGTAATTATGTTGTACTTTCTGATCATGTATAGAATTCCTGCAAAAAATAGAAAAACATTTAGCTTCCGGCAAAGAATGGAAAAACATATTATTTTACAAGTTGTATACTAAATGGATCTTGAACACTTTTCATCTTTCCATATCATTATCTATGAACACCACATGATATGATTTTCATACAATTTTGTGCATAAGATAAAGTTACGTCTAAACTCCTTAAAATTTCCGTCATATTGATCAGATCATAAGCATTTTTTTTTAACTTGAATTTATTAAGTAAAATTGAAGAAATGTCTGCATCAGAAGCAACTTTTACAATGTTCCGAGGTAATTAGAACGTGAAATATAATTTTTTTTAAACGAATTTCCTGCTGAAATGTAAGTGAGGCTTCACTTGGAAATTCATTGTTGACCACGGTCATAGTTGATGAATGCTTTTATTTAAATGTATCTCCGATTTTGAAAGTAATATTTTTATATGCAAGGCACATTACAAATTGGTGAACTTCTTTTTATAATTTTATTAAGTAGGAATTGGCTTTAAAAAAGTAATAAAAAAAATTTAAAAAAATAATACCCTTTTATAATAGGGGGGTATTATAAATAATACCCCCCTTAAATAAAAACCTTTTTCATATTACTTGTTTCTCGTTTTAAAAGCTTAACAAAGCATATGAAATGATTTTTCTTTTTTTCGGAAGTTCGCAAGCTGCTTTGAGTCTAAAAATAAAATAAAATAAAATAAAATAAAAAGAAGAAAAAAATAAAAAGAGCATCAAAATAAATACACTTTACAAAAAGAAACAAAAACTTTCAGTTTTTCACTTTTGCTGTAAAAAGAATGCACATCGGATTTTATTCCCCCTCCCCTCCCCCGCTCTTTGCTTAAAATTAAATAAATAAAAAACTGAAATAAATAAAAAATAGTTATAATAATAAAAAGTATTCTCTAATGTAGTGGTTCACAACCTTTTTCAGTGAAGGGTCATACACCTAACATGAGCTCTATTGGAGGGCCGCATTCAAGTCTGTCTTTAAAAGGAGTCATGAAGGGTAATTGCCCCCCCCCCCCTTTCTCAGGCTTTGAGAAATTGTCACTTTTTTATATAAATATTTTGTCATATAATTTGCATTGAGTACATATCCTTTGGTCCCTGGAAAATTGAAAAAGTGACGGGCTTGGTAGCATACACCAGTATTTTGATGATGTTAATAAATGTAAGAAAAATTTATACTAGTTGAAATATTAACTCTTTTCACTAAAAGACTTCTTAGAGAAAAAAATAATAACATTATTAAAACACGAAACTGCAAAATATTGTATATGCATGATTCAGAATAAAAAGGTAAACCTTTTTCAGCGAAGAAAAGGTTATGAGCTGCTGGGTGCTAATTAGACTTTCTTATGGCAGTTGATTAACCATCATAGGCTGAAAACTTTGCATGTTTTGAAAAAGTGGTTACATGTATGCAATATTTTTGCAATTTTGTGCTGAAATAATGTTGAACTTTATCACCTATTGAAACTAAAGAAATTTAGCTTTTTATTCAGCAATACAAAATCAATTCAATCATTTGAATTTTTAATTTCATTTTTACATGATAGAACAACATACATGAATATCATCGGTGAAAAAAATTTTCCGATACGACAAGTAGTTTTTTTTTGAATAAGTTTAAATTACAAGCGACGGTGACGTCATATGACAGATAGATTTTTTGCTCTTTGATCCATAGCGCCAAACTGGAATGAGTTGTTTTAGTCCGGGAGCCAGCGACAGATTTTGGTGACCAATTTCATATAAAGGCTAATTTTCATTTCTGTAGTAGATATTATGATTTTATGAAGCTTCGTGGACTTCAGCTGGGGTACCGTGGGTGGGTTAGGCAACGGCAGCATCCCAAGTGCGTTAAAAACATAAAAAAAAAAAATAAATAAGTGAAATCATACCGGCAGAAACATCGTTTATTATTTAAATTATATCTTGTAGAAAAGATAAAAAATATTCAGCTGACTCGAAAGAGGAGCTCTTTTAACACAGAAACTAGTGATTTTTTCCTCTGTCATCTAACAAGCTGAATATTTGTTTTTGCTAGTGCTATATGAGCTCGCGAAGCATTATTTATTGCGTCAGCTGAATGGTTTTCCACCCACATATAGCCAGCTAAATATTTTTTCTGTTTTATGTATTATTCAAACTATAACATACTAAATTTTCAATCGCTTTGGAATGACTAAAAAAATTCTTTTTGACAGGTTTATGCAGTCAGCTGACGTATAATCCACCACTTTCGAGCCAGCTGAATATATTTTTTCTTTTCTACAGGATATAATTTAAGGTATAAACGAAGTATCAGCAGGTATGATTTCACTTTTTTTAAACACTCTTGGGAGGCTGCCGTAGCCTAACCCACGCACGGTACCCTGGCTGAAGTCCACGAGGCTTCATAAAATCATCATATCTAGTACACAGCAATGAAAATTAGCCGATGAAATGACCTATCAGAACATGTCGCTGGCTCTCGTACTTCACTGCTCAAAACAATTAGGGGAGCAAGCAAAAAAGTGAAGAAAACCGTGCAAGACAGCCACGGATTGGCGTACAATGGATAGTACGCGTGTATCAATGCACAATACAGAAAAAAAGGCCTAAAAACTTTGGAATTAATCTTGAATTCTTTGAAAATGTGGAAAAAACATAAAAAGGTGATTTTGGGCAACATTTTGGTTACATGTAAGAAATGAAAAAGAGGTACTGTTTAGACATGTTGCATGTATTTTAATAAGGCGTGTGGTCTTCTTGAACAGCTAGGACTGCTGCACACCTGTTTGGTATGGATGCGATAAGCTTATGGGTCTGAATTTGGGGAGTACTGTTCCACTCCTCAATAAGTGCAATCTCCAAGTCTCGGACAGTAACAGGCGACCTTTGTCACTCAGCAATGCATTGTCCGACCATGTCCTAAACATGATTGATTAGATTCAGGTCAGTAGAGCACGCTGGCCATTCCATACGCTGTATTTTTTCAGTTTCAAGCATGTTCTCCATCAGACGAGCTCTCAACAGTCGAGCAATATCGTTTTGAAAAACAAAGGAATATCCAATAGCTCCAGCGTGAGGGATGACATGAGGTCTCAGTATCTCGTCTGCATACCTTTGGCCCGTCAAAGTGCCATTCCAAATGATATGCAGGCCCGTATGTCCGCCTATGCTGATTCCACCCCATACCACCCAACCAGCTCGTCTGTTTTGTGACCTTTCACGAACGAACGCGGGATTATTTCGAGTGCCCCTGTCCCTCCATACCAGAACAAGTCCGTTGTCACTCTCCAGACTGAATTGCAACCCCTCTGTAAACAGCACTTGGCTCCAACCATGTTGCTCCCAATTTCGATGTTCAGCAGTCCGTCTTCTTCGGGCCACA